>JAYMTE010000469.1:0-18010 GCA_036897545.1 Pelargonium fulgidum
ACAAAAATTCAAAATTTGTTCAAACCAACACAAATCCTAACATTTGTCACAAATTTGAAAGTACAGGGTAGTAAACAATTACAGGACAAATGGTAGTTAGGTAATTTTGCAAGTTAACGGACGGAAGTTGGACGGAATTAATTTTTGAAATTTTAAGGTACTCAAAAGTTACAAAAAATTCGTGAGGGTAGTAAACTGTGAAATGTGTCAACTATATGATAGTAAACGGTAATTTCCCCTACTATATATCAAATGAAAAATGCTATTTTTCCTAAAGTACAAAAGGTTTTGTACAAAATGACGTGGCAGTCTACGTGACAAGCATTTATTTCATATTTTTGTGATTTAGAAATAAATTTAAATAATAAAAACCAAGCATATATGATACCACCATCCTCCCATGAATTTCTGGTGCGGAGCGCCTAGTTTATAAGGCATGATTTACATGTGGCATGCCAACTCATCAATAAATTAAATAATGTGTCATCTCTCATTATTTGATACATCATTTTGTACAAAATTTGAGACATTTAACATTACATATATCAAATAACTTAAAGGTTGGCATGGATTGCGGCCCACCATAGCCGCCCCTTGCCTCCGCCATTGAGTGTGAGAATTGAGATTTAGTATTGTGCACATACGTTAAAATTTTATTTAATTTTTTTAATTGAGATTCATATTGTCAACGTTTATCAATACGATGAAACACAAAACAATTTACCATAAAAATGTCCATGCAATACTATATGAAAATATGACCTCAATTTATCATAATTTTCAATTGATAATAGTATATCATTGTATGAGTAAATACAAATATAAGTTAAAGAGTTTGATCAAAGAGTTCGAGAACGTGTTGTTTTTTCCATTAAACAATATGCAAATGCAGTGGCTCATTTCATGTGAGGACCTCTAATTCTACGTCTAGTCATTGCTCTTGGGTTGCACTGGATACATTGAACATTTGAAATTGTTGGCGGTTAATTTTAGGTATAACTTTGTTGCATAATCCACTTACAAAACAAAACCAACCACCCAATGGGTGTGACGCAGTTGGTTAGTACAGGCTGCGTGAGTGGAAAGAGGTCTCAGCTTCTATCCCCACTGAACACACTCTTGAAGAGAGGTGAAATCCTTGAGGATTAGTCCAGATGTGGTCAAATGGCTTAAAGGTGCAAACCGCTAAAATGCCGGCCCACTCTGAAACCCATGGTTTAAAACCCAAAAATAAAATAAAAACCAACCAAGAAAAGAAGGAAAAGTTCTACAGTAGATAACAATTCTCAAACACAGTAGTGTAAGAATTTATCCCCTGGATACAAAAATTGAATTGCACAAATTTTTACCCCATTGTCACTCAACAAAAAAATGATCAAGAAACAACAAATTACTCTCCCAATATAGTTTTTTACGAGCATGATCATAGCCCAAGAGCATACGATAAAGCAATCAATGCAGTGGTAGCATATGGCCAAACATGACCATTGAAAGACCAGTCAGCAGCGCCACTGCAGACATCGTTGGCGCCGCTGAAGCAGCCAGGTTTTGTCGTCTTGGCCACTCCCCCTTCAAAGGCGAAGCTGCTATTAGTCTTGCCACTGCTGAACAATACACACCAGAAATATGGCGACCCGCCATCAGTGCCAACCACGGCAGCCCCAGCTTCTGTATGGTTCTTGTTGTACAGAACATCCAAACTCTTGTTACTTCTCATCAGGACCTCTGAGAATGCTTCCGAAGCATGGACGTACTTGGACTGGCAGCCAAGTAAGCGACCAGTGATTTGTGAAAGGGTTGAGACCTCAATTCCACAGGTTGGTGCAAAGGTTTCAGCAAATTCAGAATCAGCGGGTTTCTTTGCATCAGGTCCTCCAACATCATTACACTTGCCTTGGTATGCTTTTATGTACTGTAATGCAATGCATGCCAAGCCTGGGTTGTCATAAAGGGTCGATGACTTATGTGCGGTTCTATTAGCATTCAGCACAGCTATCAGCTCATCGGCGGGGTTAGCTGTTACATTTTCTACAACAATTTGAATCAGAAAATTGTAAGAGAAATAATCAGATTACAAACCAGTTATAATAATAATACCAAAAATACTAATAACAAATGAATGAAATTAAGAATATAAATAAGCAGCAAGGATTTTAAATCATAATAGCAAGACTAAGAAGGGAAGCACAGTGACAAAATGCTTCACTTTCTTAACAAACTGAGCACAACCGGGGAAGAAAAATGTGAGTTGAACATAGATATCACAATAGCATAACTTAATGGAGAGACAAAATTAACTATAACTATACATACTGAGAAAACATTAGTTGCACACTGAAACAATTTTTCCATTCAGAAAGGCCCAAGGAGAGAAGAGTGGACAAAAAAAATGAAACTTATTCCTAAAGGAACAAAAATAATCTAACTACAGGTAGATTAAACCAAATTAGTAAACAAGTATCCCTGGGATTTACAATGTAATATATAATGTTCGTGTTGACATGTCACACGTGCAGAAATGTAGAATTAGTAGTCCAGAAATTGTTTAATGCTATTAATTAACTTTAATAAGTTGATGAAGCAAATAAAATGTACAAAATTTAAAATCAAGTAATTAACTAGTTCATCACACACTCTTCTTTGGAGGGTACACTAACTAGTAATTTCCTCCTTACTCAAGGTACAAAATAGATGGGAAAAAAAAAAGTGGAATAAAAATTCAAGAGAGGTCTTGATTTGCATTGCAAAACATCCCTGTAATCCCCAGAGCTATATCTTGCTGTTCGATCCAGTTATCTATTACTGTTATGTTTTTGCTATTTCAACTTTTAAGTGACACGAGATCACCCAAAAACCGTCCAGCAGTTGATGTTACCTAAGCAAGGATAATGCCGTTAAAAATAATCAGGGGAATTGTTCAAACAAATAAAATGTACACTCTCTACAATTCAATTGGTTGTAACTTTCCCTCACTATGATTTCCTGATTTTGACCTATGGTCTGAGCAAAACACCAGTAAATTGTCTTTAATGGGTAGGTAGAAATTATTGGAAATTGTCACATCCTTGTCTGATATACATGCACTTGTGCTCCCACCCTCAATTCCACTATATCTTACAATGTAGGGATTTGAAACTTCCAAAGGTATGCTTGGCAAGGTCTAGACAGTGTGTCTTTGCTATATTTCTCTTCAATGCATTAAAAAAATAGTACAAATGGTCAAAAGCATGAAGCAGAATTGCTCAAGTGCAAGGCTGATACATAGAGAAATCAAAATGGAGTAATTCATAAGATACACATCTAGTCTTCATAAGAACAAAATAAATCCCCTCAGTAACTCATAAAGTGGCCAACCTTTCTATTCTTTTGTTAGACTCTTTTCTTTAAACTTTCTCAATAGTATGCTGCTTAGCGTTGAAGAAAGACAACATACTACTGGATTTGCCTTAGTTTATTTCATCTTGTATTCATCAAAACAAGAATCTGAATCAGAGTGCTAGTGTGATACTCGCATTTCTAAATACATCCCATCGTCGTTTATATTCTCCTGTATTTTACAGATCAAACAATCAATTATTTAAAAGAAATCCTGATCACGGGAATGCAATTAATCATTAAGTTTGGGACAACTTAAGGTGTATAGACAACATTATTTAGGTGGAAGTAGCACTTTTAGCATAAATGCAATTGCTCATAATTTTATTTACCGAACCCTTGGCACTTCCAGTGTCATTGGCTGCATTTTATGCTTTTATTATATCCTGATCTAAAGAGGTGTGTGCCAGCGAGGAGAACACTATAATGTTCAAGGGCCAAAATAAATATTTGTGCCATTGCTAGCAGCCTAGCACCAGTCTAAGGTTGTCCATGAGTACCTTAAATAAAGATAAACTTCAATTTTTACCAGAATTTAAATTAAACTTCAATATCATGAACAAGCCCAAACACAAAACTTAATGTACACTGTTACCAAGCTCAAGAGAAGAAGATGGACAGGAACAAAGGTTCCAAATATACCTTCTATACTTGTTTACAGATGTTTGTGCCAATAATTATAAAATGCAATGTGATTATCTTCAAATACAAATAGCTCAAAACTAAAGCTCTCCATTATTTCTTTCATACTTAAATGGAAGCTCTCTCAATGGCATAAATCACTTCAGTTAACTAAGTTGTAATTTCTTGACCCAAAATATCATACATCCAAAAGTCCTAACTCATAATTTTCTTCACCATTATGGTCCCAATCGAGAGATCTAATGCCAAAAATAGCTAAACAAACAATTATTTCAAACATATATACAAAATCAGCTCGAATGCTTAAAATAGTAAGCGTAATCGACAATGCAAGAACAGATTCCAACAAATCATTTGAACAGAAACATTCAGAATCAGTCGGCACAAGTAAGCATCCAGATTCGGAAACTTCTCAAACAAATCAAGCACCGGCAACAGCTAAGAAATGCATTGTTCGGAAACGTACAATTAACTGAAATGAAGCTTCAACAAATCAATTTCAAGTCGAAAAAATGGATGGAACTTACTTGAAACTTGAGCGGAAGAAGGGGCAAAGAGGAGAAAAGTAAAGAAGAAGCACAGAGCGACCTCCATTGCTGGAGTTTCTCGGATATTGCAGAAATGATCCAATCCAAAAAATGTTCAAGAGTCGGTGCAGCACAAAATCGCCTCCGAGTTTAACGCAACCAATCTTAACCCGACCCGGCCCGGATAAACCAATCTGATCTGCATTAAATGTACTGGATCTAACTAAAAGAGCATCAACTGTGACTTCTTGAGCATTCAACATTTTTAGATAAAATATTAATTATCTACCATATTCAGCCTTTGTGTTTAGTAAAGAAAAAGAGTATTAGACTATTAGTGTCCGAGAAATTTCATAAGGTTAAGGATCACAGATAATTACATCTAAGATTTTTTATTATACACATAATTATAGATGTGTTAGAGTTAGACCGTTCCACATTGCTACAAAATATTTACATAAATTACATCATTACTAAAAATATTAAGTTTTTTGAGTTATTTATTTTCTTAGAATATTTCATAAATTACTCAAAAAATTCTCGATAGGTAGATTTTTTTTTTTGTTATATTATAAAAAATATCGTCGAAAACTCATATTTTGAAATTTAATATAAAAAAATAAGGGTAATTATCCCTAAATTGATTTACTGTATCATATGATTATGAGGGTAATTCGGTAATTAGACAGAAATACGGATAAGACTAGACACTAGAGGGAGAGAAAAAGGAGAGAGAAACGGGTCTGACTCTGATGTTCGGTTGTTATTGTTGTCGTCATGGCCGCTCATACACATCCCACCCCTGCGCACGTTAGCGTCGTCTCTTTCACCCCCTCGACCTTCCTCCCTCGTTTTCCTTCTTCTCCGTCCCCAAATCACACCTCCTCCTCCTCTAGACCCAAACGGTATTCTGCGCCGGTGAGGTGCGCATTGCGCCCCCAAGAATGGCGGGAGAGCAGGCGATTGGTCACCATTTCTCTCGTCCTCTCCCACTTTATCGCTCTCCCTAACCGTACGTCTTTTCTCCTTACTCTCTACTTGTATATTTCCAAACCTCTGTTTGTTTCCCGAGAAACTGTATGAAAAGCAAATGGAATTAGAGCTTTTCAGTTCCATTTTTTTTAATCTGTGTTTGTGTTTAATTTGGATATAGCGTATTTGTAGTTGAGTTTAGCTCAGGTCAGTTGCCACAATTGAATTGAGCTTAGTTGTATATGGAATTGGAGTGCTTCAATTTGTGTTCTCAATTGTGAAAAAAGATATCAAAGTGTTCATTTTATTTTCTTAGCAAACCAACACTACATTTGGAGACTAACATGTGCATTGAGCTAAGGAAAGTACACCAAAACAGCCCCATGCTTGCTTTATTTACATTTTGAAGCAATGTGAGGTGGTCCTTGGATGATCCTTCAAATATAAGTTCAATAATTATGTTCTAGCTGGACTGGAAATGGGGAGATAGGACAGGGCAAGTAACTAATCAAAGTTTTGGTTACTTATAAGTATATTAAATTACACTGTGCAATGTGAGTGATGGAGACCTTGGCGAGGTTAAAAGTTTCTGTTAGCTAATCATGATAAGTAAGGAATGAAATGAAAAAGAAAATTCTAAAGCTAATTGTCAACTGTTCCTATGTCGTTGTGTTCCGCAACAAATACAAATGTTAGCATGGGATCAACTGAACTGGGATTAGTTGAGTGGAAATTGTTAGTTATTTGGGTTCTTTTGTGTGTTCCTACTTTTTCTTGGCAATCAACGTTCTTTCTGTGTTTTTTTTGCAGATGTTATTGCAGGTAGTGCGTTCGATAACTATATGAAGAGGTAATAATAATGGCATTTGTTTTAACATAAGCATTTTTCATTTAATTATGGGTATAAACACCGGAGATTAATTTATGAATTAAGCTCCAATGTTATTAATTACTCTTAACTCTCAAGTAGTGTCCTTATTACTCAAGCTTGTAGAAGTTTTCATGAACAACTATGACTCACCTGTTTGTTGGCTTACGATTCAGCATTTGGGGAGTTGCGTCCATTTGATTTCACTTTCCATTCATGTACATTGGCAAAGGTTTCATCTCTTCTTACTAGAAGCTTCATTCTCTACTGCCAGTAGTATTTTCTTACTAGAAAACTTTGCATGGAGGACAGTTCATCGTGATACCAATGACAAAAAGTTGCAGGTATTCTTGATTTGGAATAAGACATACAATCACCACCATAGAAGAGAATTTGGTCAAATACCTAGAAACAAACAGTCAAGCACCCAATTTTGTATTTTTAAGTTGTCGGCATATGAATGTGGATTGCAGATTCGATCCTCTCGGTGATGCCTAATGGTCTTTTCTTTTTCTTCTTGCCAGATAACTGAAATTAATGAAGTTTTTACTTTGAAAAAGTATCTCCTCCATTTATTTCTTAATAAAAGGGATAGTCCTTCTGAACAGCACAAGTCTCAAGAGCTCTAGAGAGAATTTGTTCTTTATTTTTTCATTTTGAATTTTGGTAAAACATTGAACTTGAATACGGTTGGATTTGGGATTGATCTTCGGTTCTTGGTCCATAGTTGTGTGCTTCAAGTTTGTATTAGCACTGATTTTTTTATTTATTACAATGTATTATTAACAGGAAAAAGCTTGATCCACTAGAGGTTTATATTCCTGCTGTCATATTGACTCAGCTACAGATCAAGGACTTAGGTAATGAATTAACATTTCCTTCCAGATTATATCTTGATTCCTTTATGATTCACATATCTGCTGGGAGCAGGGATTGATGTCAAATAGGTCGTGTTCATCTGTTCATTCACATGTTTGGTGGTGTTGTTCTGTTTGAGCCATAACTTTCTTGTAAAATTTCTTCTCTGATGCGTGATGATGCTCTATATATGGAAATAGAAGTGCAAATAGTTTACTTGCTTTGGAAGCTGATTACAGAGTTTAGCAGTGGGAAACATTTTTACGTGTTCCCCTATCAGCTGTAGATATTGTCAATAGTGTCACTTTACAATTTTTTTCTCTTGCAAATTGTTTAAGTTGATTCCATCTTGGTAGTAAAACAACAAGTTCTGAGTTCACCCCTACTTTTGAAATGAATTTCCTCATCTAAATATTAGGTATGCAGCATTAAAGTTCTTGTGTTTTTGTGTCAATTAGAATCTCATTGATACTCATTGTTTGGTTGAACGATGCAGTAAAATTTCTCTCTTCATTTTACAGTATTATGTCATTCACTTCTATGTTATATAAACATTTAGAACCTTACATTTCTTTAAAAAAAAAAAAAAAAAAAAAAAAGAATAACTGCAATGATTTATACTTTATAGCTCATAACATGAAGGTTTTGTAGAATATTGTCAATAAGTGGCATCATGATTCTAATACCATCTTGAAATTGCTGCAGAGAAAACTCTGGATGCTGATCAACCTCAATATGCTAGTTGCCGCAATTTACTACGTTCTGGCCCTGCAGCATCACTTCGTGTGAACATCCGGGCAGTAAGTTGGGATTTATGTCACAAGATTTGATTCGATTGAATAGTCTTTAACAGAAGATAAAATTAATCACTGATTCTGCATATACTTAGAATGCACTTGTTGGAATGAAATGGCAAGTATAATAAGATTCACCGGCTGTCATACATCAAACATTTTAGATTTACTGAAGACTGAACAGTATAAACGGGATTGAAGCTCCCATAAAATGGTAGTTTTTTTGAATCACCAGTCACAACACATAATGTTAATATTATGTAGCAATACGATTAGTTTCTCTGAATGCGATTATATTTACTGTACATGCTCTCTTAACTCTTTATGGCAGTTTTGGTGTTAATTATTTGGTAATAACTGTGGAATTTTTTTTAATAACCTTAGGTTGCACAGTATGCGTCAGATGCCGGTAATGGTAAAACTGCTACTCTCGATGTTGATAGATGTCTCAGGTACTACCGTTACTTCCTAGAGAATATATATGCAACACTGCCAGGAAACCCATGACAATATAGGCTTATATGCGGAACTAGTCCTTTTGATACAGTAGTTACAATTCAAAAACTAATGTAAAACAAACTTCTTGGACCAAATTTCCTATTTTTTGAAGGGCATTGGAGGACCTTGATTCCCTATTCCTGCGAGCATCAAGAAACGATCCAGAAGCCTCTGTCACACGTATGAAGGCAAATATAGATGTTGCCATCAACGCACTGGACAGGTAAAATGCTTTGCCTATTTATCAGTTTTCTTGGATGCAACCATGCATTAACAGCAATTTCTAAAGTAGCTTGTTCTTTACAGCCTACTCCAAACAGTCCCTCCTGATGTGCTAGACAAAAGTAGGTCCATAGCAGACGCCTACAGAACTCCCGAGGAAGAGGAAACCGACACCACCTCGGACTCAGAAATCAAGGAATTGCAATCAATACTATGATGTTCATAACATTACAGCTACTGTCAGTCACATTGTTAGTATTGGAAGCAAATTGTAATATTTATACACAACAATCCGAATAATTCCTGTCTCATTGTTCTCAGTTAGATCATCCACAACATATAGCTTCTCCTTACTTCTCCTTATCCGTGGCTGGATGTTTTGTGCACTCTGAATTTTTGCTTCCAGCCTTCAAGGATATACTCAAGTTCAATAAATTGGTACAACTTATTGTATCGCCTACGCGGTCAAATACGGACACCTATATAACCAAACAAGCACTACGGCAAAACATAAACTATTTACAATACATAAGTAGAAGCACGAGTATATAACAAAAAGCTAGCTCCCATTCTCTGCTGAAAATTGGGTCGATGCTCTGCTGAAAATGAAACGAAACAAAACTATTAATCGCGGTATGCAGGAGAGAAGCTGATAAAGATGCACTTCAGACTTTGGACAATAAAACTCTTAATCGCATCATGCAGGGGAGAGGCTGCTAAAGATGCGCTTCAGACTTGGGCAGGCCACACGTAACCTCCCCATGCTCATTGAAGAGATCTGGCAGTTCCAGCGGATGAAAATCGTAGTTAGTATGGAAATGATGCCTCCAAAAAGGTTTCAGCCATTAAATATGCTTTATATTGCAGCACTCACCTTTGGACAAAAGCGGACATCAAGTGTTTCTAGCATACTGCAACGCGATACAGCAACTTCAACTGCGTCTTCATCAATGTTGCATGCCTGACAAAGCCCAAATCAAGAAACCACATTAGACATACAGAGCAGATACGAACGCAGCTCCCATGATTGGAACCATAGGAATGTACGCCACAAGATTTTCAAATGACTAGATCAAAATATATGGACAACTAAAAATTACTCTGAAACATAAACTTCGAGGGAAGCCTTCCACCATTATATTATATGATAATAATGCATACCTGAAGAAATAAACTAGTCAACCTGGGACATTCCAGCCTTAGTATTTCCAAAGAGCAGCAGTTGCTGAATAACACCAAGTAAAAATGTTAGTAAACCATCAGTAAGAATAAGAATTGTAAAAATTATCATATTAAGGAGGGCAAATACCTTAAGTTAAGAAAACACAGATTGAAACAAGCAACGGCAACTTCCTTTAAATTAGCAGATAAAGAAAGGTTCAATGAAGACAAATGAAAACAACGTGCCGCTGGTGGTATAACAACTTTTCTGATGTTTGAACAACCGACACAATTAAGGTTCTGCAGTAAACGGTTGGGCTGCTCAATCAGCCCATCATCGATAATATCAGGAGAAAATATGGCAGATGAACTAAAAACCGTTTGTAGCTCAGTCTGACCCTTGCTACAACCCCAATTCAGGTCATGCATATTCACACAGCCATTCAAGCTCACATGAGTAAGATGCGTACAACAAGCAAGAAGCTCCTCTATGGCAGATTGACAGAGTGTCCCATACGACAAGTCTAATTCACAAAGAGCTGGCAGGGCACCTTGTTTATAAAGAGGCTCTAGGGATGAGTTGGCAAGATACTTGCATGCTTGTAATTTTAATACCTTGAAGAAGAGAGATATTAAAATAAGTTAACAGAAGCACAAAAAATAAGTTAACCAACTTATTAACAGAAGCGTAAACAAACTGAATGATAGTGTGGTATCATATGGTACAAGAGATAAAAATCCACATGATTAGATGCGTAAAAGAAGTGAATGAAAAAGGAACTACCTTAAGTCGTGAACAAGACTCAAAAACTGGCTGCAAACTCATCAAAAAAGTATATGATAGATCTAGCAGAGTCAAATTTGGAAGGCAGCGCAAAGAGTACAGTCCATCAGGACCAACAGAAGGGCATGACATCAATATTAATGTCTCGATTAGAGGGCATGAAGCAGTTGTTGCAGACAAGCAGTCATCCTTGAGTTGGCTGCAAGTAAAAATAACAGCTGCCCGTTCAAGCAACAAGATGAAAAAAAATGTACAAAAATAACCAAGGACCAGGAATAAAGGAAAACAATAAAAAAACATAACCTGCAAAAAGAAGCATCTAGTGATGTCAAGAGGGGACAATTAATGGATACTTCCGAGAGAACACCGCATCCTTTCAGCTCCAGCAGTACCATTTGGGGCGCCTCAATACTAAGCACACTCAATTTGGGACATATACCCAAATTTAGTGATCGAAGGCCGACCTGAATCAAAGGGGAGATATTTCAGCTTTTCAATTCTATATAATTGCAAGACTGGCACAGTAAGTGTATAAAGGAAGTTAGAACAGAAACACCCAGGTAAAAATATACATTATGTTGTATATTAACTAATTGGCATGTCAATGACCCAATTCAACGGAATATGGTTTCCACCGACAGCATGATGGGTGATCTATACCATATTATAAAAGAAGGAATGGAAAAGTGTAACCAAACCAGATATGTATAATGTACCCATTGAAGAAATAGAACATGCACAAGAGAGAGAAAATGTAATAAGTAATAACAACTAACAAGTAATACAGGAGCAAAAGGCAAAATTTAAATAGTTCTCACTTACAGGACAAAATGAAGCTCTTTCAAGATGATCACAACCATCTAAGCAGACTTGCTCAAGATAAGGACATGTGAGATCAAGAGCAGCAATGGCTCGACAACCAACAAGGGAAAGACTAACTAAAGAATTGCTGCAGAATTCCACTGTCGTCAAACTCTGAACAAAGAGAAATCAGACCATTTCAGTCGAAGGAATCAGTAAAACCCAGGTCAGTGGGACTGTAATAATAAATTTGAGTGAAGGTTATCAATTCAAGACATGCCAAATATTACACATGAGAAGTCATTCTGGACACATATTCAGTAAATAATAAGCACTCCCTCTGTACCAAAATGAGTGCCTTAGTTTCTATGTTGAGAAAAATGAAGGGGTGATTAGATAACGTTGTACATTTCCTCTTGTAACCCCATGAACATGTGTTATAACAAATTCAGGGGATACTAACTAAATAATTATAGGGATACTTTTAGTAATTTATATGCATAATGAACATCTTTAAAAGGAAACGATACTCATTTTGGGACAAAAACGCAAGATAAAAAGAACACCCATTTTGGGACAGAGAGTATAATATGTAGTCATGTCCTACATACATTTGTCAACTGGCAATGAGTGAGATGCTCATTAAACATTTTAGACCACCCGTCGGATAAAATAGACTGCCTCTTAAATATAACTTCAGCATTACAAACTCTTCCACTCATCTCTTCCTCCAATATATTCTAGATATCTCATGGACCTAAATCTGTTTTATTCCTCACATGATAGCCTCTGTCAAAATATGTCCTGCTCTCCAATCCATAAACTAGTTTGGTTTAACATGAGTCCACTTGAAACTATATACTAACACAGAATACATTAGAGCCTTGATCATCAAAGGCTGTTATTCACTGCATACTAAAAGAGTTCACAAAATTACTACTACAACAATAAAAGGAGCTTATGGTTTACAAACCTCACAATTATCAAGAACTAATGATTTCAGCATGGGGCATCCCCCACCATCACTGAAAACTTCACAGATGGAATTAGTCAAGGATTCACAGTCTGTGAGATCAACTTCTTGCAAATTTTGGCATTGCAATGCTAATGAGGTAAGGCTCTCCTGCTTCTGCAATGCTAATTTCTGTGTCCATTTAAATCATCCACTTAGAACTATGCATCCAAAAACAACTCAAAAAGGGGCAGGAAAAGGACAAAATTACTTATTGACTACCTACCTGAAGCGAATTTGATGTGATATTGATACGATGGAGTGCAGGGCAGTTAGATACCATAATGGATGATAGCATGGGACTTCGCAAATTTAAATCAGCAAACCTGCATAAATAAATAATTATATAAATATTTAAGCATGTTAAACAACAATAGAAAGTATGATTTTCTTTGGTATTTCAGTGAGGGTAAGGGGGTTTTGGAAGTTAAATGTTAAGGAGCACAGGACTATACTTGCGACAATGTACAAGTCTTATATTCTGCAAGCGTGCAAGATCCAAGGACACAGAAGTCAAAAGGCTACAATTGTCAAGCTCCAAGACCTGATGCAAAACACCAATATCACATTAGATAAATTCGAATCATTGACTAAGAAGTAGTACAGACACAAAGCAAATATTTAGAGTCGGTCAATACTAACCTCCAACGTAGAACTATGAGCAATTGCAGCCATGGATGCAGATGTGATGCCCTCACAACTATGGAGCTTAAGAACTGTCAACATTGTAAGTCTTACAGACTTCAGACAAAAACAAGGAGTCAGATCAAGATTTGAATTGAAATATCAATATTACCTCGATGATTAGACCAATAAGAACTGACCTCAAGAGAAATGTTTGGGCAGTATGATGCATTGAGGATGTGTAGATTTGCACAAGTATGGGCTATTTCACGAAGCGTCTCATCGCTGACACATGAACAATTTGACATATCTAGAGACTCTAATTGAGGACATGATGTAGCTGCTGTTCGAATAGAAGCATCTGAAAGTTTGTGGCAAGAACCTATATCAAGGTCACGCAAAAGAGGGCAATTAAGGATAGCATGTGCCATGTTACTACGCTTCAAAGACAACGTCTCCAGCTGTGGACACCTGACAAAGTAATCTTTTAGCACAAAAACATATACTAAAAGTCTGGAACTTTGGTATTAAAAAAAAAAAAAACTTTATATAGCTTACCTTACAGATATACGAAGCACACGACATTTTGTCAATTGAAGCTGACGCAATCTATCATGGCTTATGGGTATCTCCTGCATACCATTACCAAGTGTAGCATCATTAACATTCAGACTCTTCAACATATGACATTCTGCCAAGGCATGAAAGAATGTTTCTCCAAGCTGTCCACGTCCCAATGTTAAAGCCTCCAAATTTCTAAGAATTGTCATAAATATTAGCTTCAGACAGTGGACACACCATACTAGTAGCCCAGAAGTAAAAAAAAAAATAAGAAGAGACTAATGACTAAAACAAAAGGCAAGATACCTTAACGAAGAGACTGCTTTCATAACAAGATAGTGAATAGCAGGAGCACCGGATATAATAACCTCAGTAGCATTTGGATACCGCCGACACATATCTTCAACTGTAGGTACAAAAACAACAATCAAGGCCTTTAACAAGGAAAAAAATATGTTTCCTATCAAGGTTACATATTATTAGATAAACCAAATAGCATGGGTGAGATTGTGCTCCATTTCCCATGGTCATTAAAAACGGCAATTTTCAAACAACACCAGTAGAACAAGAGAAGCTCTCAGTTAGAGAAAGATTGGCACACAAAAGAACCACTTCTAGATATCATGGCCCAAAAAACACACATGCCATGGAATAAAGCTTGCATTCATAATGGTGTAAATCACAACGCAAATCATTCTCAAAGAAAGTATTATAGATTTAAGCAATATTAAAGCAAAAGATTCAAATTCCTCTATTTGAAGTTGCATAGCTTTGCATAACATAGTAGAAGTCATGGCAATGCTACCAAAGACAGCATGTAACAAGTATTATCTAATCGCCATAACAAACCAGTCTACATTCCTAAGGCTGATAAAATTTTCTGCATAATGAAACTACAACTTATATTCAACCGACTTTGCAGGATGAAAATAGGTGTACTCCCACATGAAAGCTCCTTAAACCATTGAATCTAATCACATCATTTTGGCTAAAATTTAGAAATGGTGTACTGAGGATGAAAATAACTGTTAGTTTGAACATGTTGCAGGCAGATCAAATTATGTGATATTTAAATCAAAGTGTGAGGTTAGAAATTATGCAGCCTCAGACAAAACTAATACCTAACAGCAAAGAGGAAAGTAACTGATAAACATAACGGTGACCGTCAATTTTTGTTGTCTCAAGTAACAGACAACCTTTCAATAGCACAATCTTGATCACTAAAGGGAAAGGAGGGGAAGGAAGGAAAATAGAAGAGGCAGCAGTGTTTGACAAGGTAGACCTAACTTACATTGCTCCACAGATATGTTCCGATTGTCAAAATTCAAACACCTCCAGAAATCCTCATGTGCACTAGCTGTTCGCCATTGCCTGCATACTATAGCTGCTCGACAAAGATTAATGTGGTCCAAAAAAGAGAAAACCTGAAAACATGTGCAGCAAAGGTGAGATGGACTCTGTTAGAAAAAAAAATAGCATTGCATAGCTCTCCAAGTGCATAAGCCAGGCTCAGAATTGCATACCATGTGCAACAGATCATCAGTAAGATCCATCCTAACTTCTAAATCATCCATTTTGGAAGGGCCACCCTGATCCCCTTCATTATCTGCCTCACCATTAGAGTCATGTGGGTTCCTAGCATGACCATCATCTGACAAAAAAGCATGATAAACGATCTCATTCTTATGCTGAAGAAAAGAACCACAGCTAGCTTGGCAGTCTCCTGAAAATGAGCTTGAATTGCCAGTATCTGAAGCCATAGCAGTGGCATAGCTGTGCCCCCTGCAAAAGCAATAATTGCTAAGCAACTGTATTTCATAACACAAATATATTTATCTATGCACATGCATTTCAATTCAAAACCCTGTGATCACTAATCGTACACTGAATGCCCAGAATCTTGTAGAGACCATAATATTGAACTTGTACTAAAGAAATTAGAAACACCATTAGCTAAAGTTAGGATTTTTCACACTAAAAATCACCAAATCCGAAACCTAGGTCAATCAAATTATTAAAAAATACTCAAATAAATCAGCACGCCCGTAAAACGGAGACACTCACTGATCGTCAGAGAGGACTTTGGCACGCTTATTGTGCAAATCGCGATCACGCTCACCCTCCACGCCCGGCTCCGCATCCACGGCGGCGGAGCCGGAGCTCTCTCCCAGGAACAGCCGCGCGGCGCCGCAAGGGGGAGGCGCCCAAGGCCAAACCGAGCCGGCGCACACCGCTTCGTTCCAATCGTAGGTGGCCTGCATCATCCTGAACATATCGTCAAACGCCTCTCGCCTCCTCTCCATCAACCCTAGCCGCTGCATATCCTCCTCGGAGTCCTCGTTCACAGCGCCTCCTCCTTCGACCTTCTCCTCGTTATCCAAAATTCCCTCCTTCATCGTCGCCGATTCTCTGTCCTCCTCGTGGTCGTCTGCGGTGAAGCACGAAAAGCACCAAATCTTCATGCAAGAGACCTTCCCGAAGCCTAGGTCACGATAGCGGATATGGCGTGCCCTAATTGGGAGGCAAACGGTGCCCTAATTGGTAGCATTGTGTAGGGCGATTGTCACATGCGAATCGATGGATACAGAGAGAAACATGAATTGTGGAGATGGAGAGGAAGGATTTGGAGGGATCGGATCGGATCGGATCTTGATTCGTTGAGAGCTGCTTTTGAGTTGTGTTTTGAGGATGTTTTTTCGTTTTTTGCTTTAAAAAGGGATCGGCGCTAATGCGAATTGCTAATATAATCTATTTCTCACAATATGCTACTTATATCATTTTCATTTCTCCAACATCAAATTATTGTCCCATTTCTTTTTTCTCTCTCTTTTTTTTTTTTTTTCACTTCGGAGCCGCGGTACTGTGTCGTTTTAGATACTTTGACCTTCATTCCAAAATAATAATCTACTTTCTATTTATATTTATTTTGCGGAGGTTTTTTTTTTAATTGTGTCTTATGGTATTTTTGGTGGTAATAAAACGAATATCATAACTTCTATATTACAAATAATGTTGATAATTTTATAGAACTATTTTTTTTTTAAATAGACAATTATTTTGAAGACAATAGAGAAAGTAAAAAAATAATAATATGAAATTGTCTTCTTATTAAAATTAGAAGTAACTCATTATAGTTACAATAATGATAATTTATGTATAGCATATAAAAGCATATAATCATGTATTCTTTAACGTTGAGTACTTTGATTATCATCCATAAATAGACAACTCGTTTGTTGTTAAAATAAAGTGTACTCTGATATATCAAAATCGCTTGTTCACATGCTATTAGGATAAGAAATTTGTTACAATAAAAAAAATAACCCTAGTTATTATAAATTCTCACACCCTTTTTTCGACGAAAAATTCTTACACCTTTTTTTAATAATTAATAATTTATATTTTCATAAAATATATAATAAAAATGAATTTGCAATTCCAAGAAATGTAGATGTGTTTAGTATAAAGAAATTTCTCGTTTTTGTGTTGTTATCCAGCTCGAACGAATGTTAGTTCAACATAGTTTAAAAGGGTATTGGCCATGAGCTCTATATAGAAACCTTTGGTTAAGAAAAGAAAACGAGTTTGCAATAATAACATAAAGTTGCATTTTCTTTAAAAATTGCATTTGAAGCCATACTCATATTTAGTATAAAAATAAAAGTAAAAAATGTTGATGGGCAGTGCAGTGTAAGTGCGTGAAAAACTAAAGTTTGGTGCAATAATTTAAGGGATGCCATTTTATAGAGTAGTTGAGCATCGATACGAGCACGTCCTGTCTGCCCCAAAAAACACAACCCTGAAAAAGAAAGCCCATTTTGTTTTTACTAATTACACTCCCTTTCACTTTTCAATCCACACCTCTGCGTCACGCGCGCACAGCAACAACTCAATTGCACAGACAATAGATTGCGCAATTCATGGACAGATGGGCCTTTTCGTCTTTTCTCACTCCACATTTACTGTTACTTCCCGACATTTACCTTATCCTCCAAACAGTACTTATAATAACAACAACAGTAACTTAACTTAGCAGAACAGACCACAATCTGGTTTTGGTTTGGTTTGGTTCGGTTTCCTCAAGACTTGACTTGTGCTTAAATGGGTTATTCAATTTTCTCTGATTTCTGACACTTCACTGCATGATGCAATTGCAGCAACAACGGACACTTTTTTTTTCTTTTTAGCCCTTATTTGTGAACTCTATATCTGTCTTCTTTTGCTTCTTTTGTGTTTCCAGCAAGGATTTAGAGAGTTGAAGTCTGTTTGGTAAACATGACTCTCTCTCCTCCTCTTTGGTTTGCCAGCTAA
>JAYMTE010000470.1:0-18010 GCA_036897545.1 Pelargonium fulgidum
GACTTTAATGGTTAGTTGTGATGACGAACTCATGCTCTCCTAAATAGTGTTTCCACTTTTGCACAACCATCACAATGGCAAGCAATTCTTTCTCATAAGTAGACAAACCAGAATTTCAAGGTCCCAATGTTTTACTCATAAAGGCCACTGGTTTACCTCTTTACATTAGGACAGCCCCAACACCTCCATCACTAGCATCAGTCTCTAAAATAAAAGACAAGTTGAAGTATGACATATTTAGAACATGAGCAGTAGTCATAGCTTTTTTCAGTTGCTCAAAACTGAGTTGAGCCATGTCATTCCAACCAAATCCATCATTCTTCATTAACTAAGCAAGAGGTTTAGAAATATATCCATAATTCTTTATAAATCATCTATAGTAGCCTGTTAACCTCAAAAAACATCTCAAGACTTTTAAAGTGGCTAGTTCGAGCCATTGGAAAATAGCTTTTTTCTTTGATGGGTCGGTGGCGACTCCCTCCCTTGAAATTACGTGGCCTTAGTCTGGCCAAAGTCACATTTACTAAACTTCACAAACAATTTGTGCTCTTGTAACTTAAGTAACACCAACTTCAAGTGGCTTAAGTGCTTTTTCCAACTTCTAGAATATATCAATATGTCAAAAAATACCAACACAAACTTTCTAAGGTAGCTTTTGAAAACAGTGTTCATGAGTGATGGAAAACTTGTCAGAGCATTTGTTAAGCCAAACGGCATAACTCTAAACTTATAGTGGCCACTATGAGTTCGAAATGCAGTTTTATGCTCATCTCTTTTTTTCAATCTTATCTGATGATAGCTGGATCTGAGATCGATCTTTGAAAAATATATGCTACCATTCAATTCATCAAGCAATTCTTCTATCACTAGTATAGAAAAATTATCCTTAACAATTATGTCATTCAATCTTCGATAATCAACATAAAACCTCCAGCTTCCAACCTTTTTCTTCACTAATAGCACCGAAAAAGCCAACGGGCTAGTGCTTTCTTGGATGAAATCAGCCTTTAACATCTCATCTACTAACTTTTCAATGACACTTTTCTACATGAAACTGTACCTGTATAGTCTCAGGTTGGGAGGTGCAGAACTTGGTAATAAGGGAATTGCATGATCATGAAGCCTTCTTGATGGGAGAGAACTTAGTTCAGCAAACAAAGAATAAAATTATGTAAGTAAGCTTTGCATGTCTTCAGGCAGGTCAATAGTCTTTTTATTCATCATTATAAGAGAAAAAAATTGCCTCCAAAATAGACTTTCACCACATTCCAGCTCTTTTTTGATACCATCTAACTCCACCCATTTTAGTTCATGACGAGGTACATACTCCTCCAAGTTTATATTTTGCTCTAAGTAGTTAAACTTCACATATCTTTCCTTGAAATAAAAAGTTATGAGATTGACACTTGCCAACCAATCTACTACCAATATGACATCACAAGAGCCCAATGAAATGACCCTTATGGTCTTATGAAAATCACAACCTTGTATCTTCCAATTTAACATGCACACTTCTCTACTTGTGCATTTGACTCCATTTTCCATGACTATGTTAACAGGGGCTGCATGGTTAAGCTCCAAATTCAGAACTCTGGTTGTTAAAATGTCAATGAAACTAGATGAAGCACTCGTGTCCAGAAGTATAGAGGTCACATTGTTGTTGATCAAGCCTTCAATCCTCATGGTTTTCTCTTTTTTAACCTCATCCAACACTTCCAATGAAATTTCAACATTGCTGAACAACTCTTCCCTTTCCTGCCATTCCATGATTTCACCTTCTTCTTGATTTAAATTCTCTTCGTTCTCTAGCATGAACAAATGTTTGCCCTTGTTTGGACATATGTCCTTGTGGCAAGGGGTATATGCAGCATCACAATTATAATAAAAAAAATAAAAAAATAAAGAATATAAACTATTTAAGTATTATGAGTTTGTTATTTATATGATAATTATAATAAATAAAATGTATACATTTTCCTTTAAAAAGTTTTTTTTATAGATTTTTACAGATTGTTTATCTGTTCATCACACGGGATCTCATGCTAGTTTCAAATGAAATTCAAGTAGCTGCAAGTAGTGGTCTTCATGGTGAGTGAACCACAATGAGTAAGCCATCCCAAAATTCACTAGTTGAACTTTTTTAACTCATGAGCCTCCCATTAAGGGCTTGTTTGGTAACACTACTAGAGGGATAAAAATTCTGACAAACCCTTTTGTTTATTGACACATTAGATCATTGCGAAAGACAAAAGCTTGTTTTCATGTTTGCTTACATGGTGATTTTAGATGGCTAATGAAATCATTACAGTTTTTCTGACCCTAAAGCAGAAGTGGAGAGGGAATAAATCTAATTTCCATATATACCCCAATTTACAAGGAAAAAGTAGACTTTTAGATATATAAGGCTAACTTTCTTTTTTTGAAGGGATAATGCTAACCTTTATAGTACAAAGGTTAAATGTTATTGTAAAAAAATTGACATTTAGAAAGAAAATGTCGACCTTTTTAGTAGAAAGATTGGTTGTTTTATTAAAAAAATTGATTTTTTTGGTATACAAGTCTGCTATTACTAAAAAAATTTGACATTTAGATATAAATTTTTTATGATATATATACATGATCGTCTGAGATTTTTTTTGTTCAATAAAAATATGTAAGAGCAAAATGTTGTTTAACATATTACATAACTGTTTTTCAATTATTGAGGTGCATAATATGTTGACAAAATTATTTCTTTCTATACCTTATAAATGTAGACATAAATAATAGTTTGTTCTCATATATTAATAATTGATATATAATATACATTTTAATCATTTTACTTTTATTATTCATATTTTAAAACTTTAAATATTGTTTGCTTTTGCTTCCTAATACTAGCGGGGTTTGACAATTTTTCGGGTTAATCGCGATTTATAGTGGCGGACTTACAATTTCACGGGAGTAAGTACAATATATTATAAATAAATATAAGTGACGCTATGAGAAAAATCATAAGATTGAACCGGGATCCGGCAGGTCTACCAGTCCTGTTACTAGCCAACCTTGTAATCGAGTCAAATTCGGTCAAACTCAGCAGAAAAAAGTGATTCGGTTGTATGATTTTGCCCGGCTTATGAAAACATAGTTTTGATTGGGTTTCAATTTAAATGAAGAGAAATGTATCATGGAAGAATGGCCCATGTTATTGCCCCCACATAACAAAAATTAAAGAAATAAAAACCTAATTTAACACCTCAGTATCACGCATTGCCGGTAAAAAACATGCCCCTTCGCGAGTTCGACGACGCCCACGTATGTTACAGGGTTTGAGTTTTTTGTTTTTATTTCCTGTTAATTTATTTTCTCTTGTAGAACATGAACCGGCTAACCCAGTTACTGGGTCACTGATTTTGATCGGGTTTCTCCGGGTCCCGCTAAGCTCACAGGTCCCGGTTCAACCGCGAACCGCCCGGGTATGTCCGATTTTTGAAACATTGAACAGCTCTAAACCTCTCCATTAGGGTTTTAGCGCTAGCCTCATTTTTTTTTTCTCTCATTCCCAAGGTAACGTGAGCTCCGCTCTTTTTCTTTTTTCGATTTTTGTTGGATTTATCGTTCACAACTATTTTCAGAAACTGTTAGAACATTGAACAATTTTGTGCTCGATTTTGAAGTAAAGATTTTTGGCCGACTTGTGATTTTATCAATATTTTCTTACACAACTTCTCCTGCTTAGCAAAAAGCTTGTTCTAGCTTCAGAACTTGGATGTTTTTGCTTCTGTTTATTTAATTTGACATTTGTGTAATCTATGGGGAAAGTCAAGTGACCTGGAATGTGAAATCTTTGATTTGTGGTTTTGAGTAGATACAGAACAATTTGAAACATTGTTTATTCCAATACTTGACAGAGCTGCATAGCAACTGACTGTGGTGCCTTCCTCCATACATCGAGCAAGTCCACAGTAATTTCCAAAATGGGGATGGAAGATACAGGTTTCTACTCTTTATGCCTCTGGCTTCTTTTTTTTTCTTTTTTTTGTGTGTGTGTGTGTGTGTGTGTTTTGTGTGTGTGTGTGTGTGTGTGTGTTTTAGCTAAGCAATGTGGTCGATTTCTCTGATTTATTGTATTTTTTTTTTATAATAGTTGACAATTCAGACTATGAATTAAGTGATGAAGATAATGTAGAAGCTGCTAATTCAGACTATGAATTAAGTGAAGAAAACCATGAAGAAGATGGCACAACCTTGAAGCCACGGAAAAAGGCTAGAGAGCATATGAATCAGTTACAGAGACTTCCTGCAAAGGTTAGAGGTTATGGGTGTGATTTATGCTGAAGATATGATATCATATCCTTCATAATATTGGAATGATATAGCTTTAGGGAATTGTTTTTATTAGTATCATTATGATTTAATTGTTAAGATGAAATTCATAAATTGGATAGCTTGATTAAGGATGTCTCAAAAGAGGTAGTAGTTTGTGCAATCTTTCTCTTATGGATGCATGGACTTGACTGTATTAGATTGTTTCTTCTGGATCCTATATAGCAATGAATTTGCCTATTTCTGTTTTCATATTTTTTGTTATTAAAAAAGAATCATTCATGGAGTGAGGAAAAGATACAATGAAAGACAGTAATATGTAGTCCTGTAAAGTGGAAGGAGAAGTTACTCTGGGGACTAGGATTCTAGGAAGCCAATAGAAGGCAGACAAACCATTCTGGTTGCAAGCACTTACATGTTCATGTGCTATATTTTATACTACTATTACTGTTGCTTGAATTGGCTGATGTGTCAAATTCTTGACTAATTCATAGTAAAACTGGAATTGAGATTTTAACAACTTATGATAAAGAACAAGGAATCAAATGACTTATGGAATTAGGAGAAAGTATTTTGGTAAAAGCTTCTTTCCACATTATTGGAGCTAGTGATGATAATATGGGCCTTGGTGCATATTAGTGTATATCCAGTACATAGCTGAAGGCACATCTATTAAATGAAATAAAGAACAACAATTTTGTTAGCAAGGCTAGTGGCATTGAGTAATGGTTTTATTGGTAGATTATAGAGGCTTTCCCAATCAACAGAAATAAAGAAGGACAGAATTCTTCTACTGCTTTTGCATCAACAGGTTACTGGCTACAAAATGGAGTACCCAGCCTCAAATGTGGGAGAGAGAGAGAAAGAGCTTTGAAATAGAATCTGTTTTTGCTATGCTGTAGTAACTGCTGATGTTTGTCTTAACTTAATGCATTTTGAAGAATGATTTCAAATTCAACTGTAAATACTGAATTGTCTAGATAATTAATTTCTTTGCTCGATTGTGGCATGTTCCTGCTATTGTAGAGTGTATACTTGCAGTTTTAATGAACTGGTTTTATTTGCAGGACCCAGAATTTTATCAATTTTTGAAAGAGCATGCGAAGGAGCTATTAGATTTCAATGATGAGGATATTGATGTGAGTGAAATCCTTGTGCTTACTGATTCTATTTGGCAATGGCAAGCTAGTCAAATGGACCTATCAAATGTGTTGCAAATCTGTGCAGGAAGACGCTGACACTGACTTGGAAGAAGCGGAATTTCAAGCAGATGAGGAAATTCAAGATAAGGGAGAGAAACCACCTGAAAAGATTTTAACTACTGCAATGGTTGATTCCTGGTGTGACTCAATTCGGGAGAATGGGAGGTTAGGTGCAGTTCGTTCTCTTATGAGAGCTTTCAGGACTGCATGCCATTATGGTGATGATAGCGGGGACGATTCTGGGACAAAGTTCAGTGTCATGTCTAGTAGTGTGTTTAATAAAATAATGTTATTTGTTTTAAATGAAATGGATGGTATTCTTAGAAAGTTGTTTAAACTTCCAACTTCTGGAGGAAAGAAAGAGACTATAAAAGATCTCATGACTACAAAGCATTGGAATAGTTATAACCACCTAGTCAAGTCATATCTTGGAAACGCCTTGCACGTCCTGAACCAAATGACGGATACAGAAATGATATCATTTACAATACGGCGTCTCAAATATTCATCCATATTTCTGGCTGCTTTTCCAAGCCTTTTAAGGAAGTACATTAAGGTATGCACTGAGCTACTAATCATATGTTTAAGTTTTATGATTTCTGAGTGATTGTTATTTTGGTTTCGGAAACAACCTCAATGCAAAAACAGGCGTAAGACTCTGTACATAAATGCCCCTCCCTTGACCCCACAACGGTGGGAGTCCTTGTGCACTAGGCTTTTGGACTTGGGACCTATATTCTAATTGTGAAGCTCTATATATATTGCTTGTGATCTAGAATTGTGTTGTCTACTTTTGATCCATAATTTTCTGATTAAGTAACAATCTAAACCAACATGTTTGTAGGATCCTAAGAATTTTGTGGAATTAATTAAATATCAAGCTGGTTTACTCTTAACATTTTTTTCTCCGGTTGCAGATTCTCTATCTATAAGTAAATCTAGGTTTAGGCTTCAGAGCTTGGCTCTATGTAATTCATATTTTGAATGAACAGATATGAAGTAATTTGATTGTGCATTTCATGTGTATATACATGCATTTGAAATGTTTTGTCAACAATTTATTACATAAGTTCCTATATCCATTGTTCGCTAGTAAAAATTATTTCCTTTTCACCTTTTCCAGGTTGTCCTTCACTTTTGGGGTACTGGGGGAGGTGCCCTACCTGTTGTTTCATTTTTATTTTTGAGGGATATATGCATTCGACTGGGATCTGACTGTATAGACGAATGCTTCAAAGGGATATACAAAGCCTATGTTTTGAACAGCCAGTTTGTAAATGCTGTGAAGTTACAACATATCCAATTTCTTGGGAATTGTGTCATTGAACTTCTTGGCGTCGACCTCCCAACCGCATATCAGCATGCTTTTGTTTTCATTCGGCAGTTGGGTATGATTTTACGGGAGGCAATCACAGTGAAAACTAAGGTATTTACTACAATCAGCTTTTCTTAAAAAAAAAAAATTATAATTGGTTGTTCATGCAATTTCTGTAGTTCTTGGTAGGCTCTTCCATAGATCAAAATTCTGTGAGGTTGTAAAGCAAATGGCTTTCTTAGTTTCTTACTTGAAAATAAACTTAATGGTTGTTGGTTGTTGGTTGTATCAAATGACTGATTGACACTGTAGCATCTCTTATCTTTTGCTGTCCTCTTAGACCATTAATTTAGGAGACTTTATTTTGCTTCCAAGGCAGTGAAACTGTGACTGATTTATCTGTTCCATGGAGCTTTTGTGAAACAGAAACTGACTAGTTTATCACTTTATGTTGCAGGAAGCATTTCGGAAGGTTTGTGAATGGAAGTTTATGAATTGCCTTGAGCTTTGGACTGGATCTATATGTGCATATGGTTTGGAACCGGATTTTAGGCCTCTTGCTTATCCTCTTGCCCAAATAATAACTGGCGTTGCTCGTTTAGTTCCCACCGCTCGATACTTTCCCCTTAGATTACGCTGCGTAAGAATGCTGAACCGAATTGCTGCTTCTACTGATACTTATATACCTGTTTCTATGCTCCTTTTGGACATGCTGGAGATGAAAGAATTGAATAGGCCGCCCACTGGAGGTGTTGGCAAAGCTGTTGATTTGCGAACTGTGCTAAAGGTACTTTGTCTTGCAAGTATCCTTTTACATGTCAATTGCACTGTCACAGCTTTATTTTCATGATTTTAAATTTTTCCTGCGCCAGGTAAACAAGGCAACCTTGAAGACGCGAGCATTTCAGGAGGCATGTGTATTCTCTGTGGTTGAAGAGCTAGCCGAACACTTAGCTCAATGGAGCTATTCTGTTGCTTTTTTTGAGTTGTCTTTTATTCCAGCTGTGCGGTTACGCAGCTTTTGCAAATTGACCAAAGTTGAGAGATTCCGGAAAGAAATGAGGCAGCTGATCAGGCAGGTATGTTATTAGATTGGTGCTGACAAACTGTGCATCAGCATTAAGCTTGCGACGAGTTGATTGGTTTGAATGTGAACAAATTTTACACTCTGTATATGTTGTTCATACTAATAATATTTAAGTTGTACCACATCGCAGATTGAAGCTAATTCAGAGTTTACAAATGCAAAGCGCATGTCGATTTCTTTCCTACCAAATGATCCTGCAGCTGCATCTTTCCTTCAGGTTTGCTTACCCAGAGCTTCTTACTACTTAGCTGAAATTTCTCATCCATGTATTTTTTTTGTCTTCACTTCCTTATTACCTACTGCTACATGATTGATGAGTCTAAATGGTGAACTGCTCTTCAGTATAAAGATATACTGTTGTGTTTCTGTCTTGATTCTTGATAAGTTTTAATTTGGTCACCACCTTGTTCAGTATAATTCATAAAAAGTTGCTAATGCTATATGATCATCTCTTTTAAAATTGTTTCAATTCATAGCACTTCTGAGCTTTTGCATCTTTGGAATTATGCTTAATAGTATTGTTATCATTTTTGAGATGATGGTTCAAATATATTAACATTTCATGCGAGTGATTCGATGAGACACAATGATGGCTTCTAATATTTCTAACCTCGTGAATGCATTGTGTAAGTCTGCACGACTTAATTTCCAAGCTAATATTTTTATTGTAGGATGAAAAGAAGGCAGGGGTTAGCCCTATGTCACAACATGTTGCAGTTCTACGTCAAAAAGCACAGCAAAGAACCGACTCCTTGATGGAATCCAGGTATTTGATCTGGTGGTCGTTGGACTTTCCTATATTCATCATGTTGTCGAATGTAAATTTGATGGTTATATATCTTGCTTGTTTATACCAGTGTACTGGTTGGGGAGCACTCCTCCATCTTCGGAAAAAAGAAGATGCAAGACAGTGATGAAGAAGAAGATGACGAAGATGATTCCAGGAATGAACAGGGTGCCACTATCTTTAGTTCCTCCTGGTTACCAGGAACTGATTCCAGGTATGAGCTCTCTCTCTCTCTCTCACACACACACACACACACACACAAACGAACACAAAGAAATGCATACTCGGAATAATCCTGTTTTTAGTGTCATAGTTTCTGATAAAATAACTTTGGATTTCAGTGCTAAGCCTACTGAGGAGGTGGAAAAGAAGAAGAAAAAGAATAAGAGGAAGTTGGAGCAGCAAGAACGGACAGCTGTGGATGAAGATGTTGTCGAGGATCTGGTTCTTAGTTCTGATGATGAAGGCGACACCCTCTCTGCTGGGGTGGAGGAGGAGGAGACTGCAGCACCTTCAAAAGAGCCTAGAAGAAGAAATAAGCAAAAACCAGAGAAAAAAAGCAAGTTTCATGCAAAAAAGAAACGGAAAAATTGATTTCCTGATAGTTGTTGACGCCAAAGTTGTTTCATTTCATGCAAAGGTACAGAAATTCAACTATTGTTTTGCTTATTTAGGAATTTCAAACTTTTCCTATCGAATTTCTCCTTGAAGTAACATGAGAGTTCGTGTTGCCAATGGTAAAAAGTATGTATGATACCATTAACCTCGTAGATCACTTGTAAGGGATTGTTCTTTCTTTAAAACTAAGGTTGGAGTATCAAGGAATGTCAGATGTGTTAAAACTGGTTAAGAATAGTTTTTAAGCTCAAATTTGGATTGGAATGAATAGTTTTTCATTGTTTTTGTTGCCTAGTTAGTTTGAAAGGATATTTGTCCACTTGGAAAATGAATTTTGCTTCCATACCTAATTTGGTACTCAAAATTTTGTCCTATGGATGAATTCACAACACTTACAGAACCCACAAGGCCACAAAGTATTTAATCCTAAATTCCAAGTAACTTTAAAGTGTGGTTTGTCTAGTACAACTCTACCATTTCTTCATAGTACAAATCTATCAACATTAATTGTGTCAGGTTCCTTAATAAAAAAATTGTGTCATCAGATGATTACGACAAAGAGATCGAATATTTAACTGACTCATAGGTCATTTGATTTTCAAATCAATCCGAAAATAAAATTGACATACTAAATTGAGTCAAAATGACTAAAATATTTTGAATAATCAAGGCAAATACAGTGAAATTCTTTCCATCAGTTTGAACAATCAAGTTGAAGACACTGGATTCCTCATATAAAAAAGCGTGAACAATTGACAACAATTGCACTTAGAGTTCAAGACGACCACGTTAAAGGCTCGACAAATGCCCATCAGCACTATCGAGTCTGTCATTTGATTCGACAACAAACTCGAAACTGATCCAATGACTTTGGCTAAACCATCACCACCTTCCAAGTCAACTGCCTCATGTTGTCATGCACGTACACTATTAAAAACCTACCGCAAATCTACACCATTTTGCAAACCCTAATACTGCAGTTACTTGTTATGAAAGCTAGACTCGTTATCTTAACGAGAAAAATGCAATTTGCTATCTACAAATTCAATAGATTGTTGCTACTTTATAAATCAAAAGCAGCCGTAACCAAACAAGCACCATAGCCGACTCACTCTTATAATGCAAATTCAAGAGATTGTCGTCGCTTTATAAACATTCGGGCTTTGAATTAATCAACTCATCTCCGTTGAAAAGAAAAAAAAAACCCATCTCCATTTTTCAAAGAGACAGTGGAGCTAATTGTCTACTTAACACATTCTTAGTCGTGGTGGTATGGGAGACACTTTGGTGCGGTAAGGTGCCAAAAATCCTAGACTAGGGTTAAGAGACATTGTTTCTTTCTTAAACACTATTGTTTCTTTATTCAAACTTATGTATATATCTCTTGTAAGGCTTCTTAGGCCGTTGCTTAGAAAAAAAGAAAAAAAAGAGCTAATTGAAGACACTGAGTACACGTACATGGTAATCTGAAGACTAAGACGGTGATATGAGATGAGATCTAAAACAAAGTGACATCATGGGCTGTGCAGCACGTGAAGTCCACGCCACACTTTCAATCATCGAACACAATTATGAACCACATTTAAACCTAATTTTCAATTCCGCCATTATTTTTTTCATGTTTCATTCATTTCTTTTTCTCTACTCTTCTCTGCTGCTTCGCGTTCCTTCGTTTCTCTCTTGAAACCCCAATTCTCTCCTCTCCTTCGTTTTCCCGCTCTTTCTCGGCAAAATTTCCCTCCCTTTTCTCGTCATTCTCCACTTCTGCTGCGCTTGCGGATTGCTGTGGAAGGCTCCTGCGTGCTGCGACAAACATGGAGTATGGTGGAGGTCGCAAGAGGTGGAGACCTGAAGGTGCCTTGAACGGAAATGGTGGCTTCAAAAAATCCAAGCCAGGTTCGTTGTGCAGTTATTGTTTGCATATAGAGATTTTGATTAGTGTTTGCGTGTCTGTGGAGTGTGTTTTTCTGTTAGATGTGTGATTCTAGGGTTTTCTTGTTGTAATTGTTTTGGGATTTTGTTCATTTTTCGGTTGCAATAATTGAGCTGCAAGAGTATGTATCATAGACTTGGGAACTCCGTTTGGTTGCTTGGAATGTTGGGCAAGACCATAAGTCACCATTCCCAACTTATTCTCAATGTTTAAGCTACCTTTTTGTAGTGTTGGAAGCTCAGATGAAGGACAGTTAAATTGTTGCCTTTTCTTCTCATAGCAACTTGAAAAGGCTTACACTTTACTATGTTGAGAAACCAAAACAATTTGACTTTTTATGCAAGCACCAAAATATTTTATTCACGTTTCTTTTTTGCGGCAATTCAATTATTGGGTTGTGTGTTCTGGATAGACTATAGAGTCACGGTTCATAATTCTGAGTTTCATTTCTTTATGGTTGCGGTTTGTCATTTCTTTTCCATTAGGGAGTACCTACTGCTGTTGATTTTCTTTTGTCCTTAGGTGTAAGATTGTAACTCTTCATATCTCATTGTTACCTTTATATGTTTAATGAGCTTTCATTGTATGATGCGGTGCATTCTATATCTTAAACTATGGAAACCTCCTTTTTTTTTTTTTATTGATAGTTTAATATGCAGCACATTGTGAGTGAAGGGAAGGGCCTTTCTTATCCTTAATTTTGTGTCCACAGACCAGATCTTTTAAGGGAGCTTCATTCCATTTTCTCTTGCAATGCAATGTAGTTTGCTTTTACCAGTTTATGGTTCTGCTTCTATCTAAAACGTTCTGAAATGGTTCTGCTAACATTCACTAATGACCACAGTTCTTATGAAACAGTGGAAATAATCTGCACAGTTGTTCAATATAATAGAAGGTTATTATCAAGTAGGGATTACCTTTTGTAATTCAAGTTCCATATTCAATTACAAGTCATGAGCCAGCCACGAAACATGCATCTTACTTTCTTGTTACCTAAGAGGATTTTGTAAAGAGAAAGAAAAAGCACGGGAACCATTAGTTGATCTATGGTTTACTTTTGTAAAAAATGCAGTCAAACTTGTCTTATCACAGCAACTCTAAAAAACAGAGTTTAGTTGATTATTTTATTTTCATGGTAGCCCAGAGAGTTGATAGCCTATATCTCAAATGCCTTCCTTTTACCCTCTCAAAATTCTAAGCAAGCTAAAATACTATATGCAAAACATAGTCCGGGAAGTGTTGATCCACTCAGCACCTCTATGGGGTCGATTTTCCAATATATCTGTATTGCGATCTGTGTTTAGTCTATGCGGTGCCAAATGAATTTAAGTATATATATATATAAAGCTTCATTATATTGATAGTGATAATAAATTATGACTATCAAATATTCTTGGAAGTTACAAGATCAATAAATGGCTGAAATTTTAACTGAAAGAAATTAATTAATGTCTTGCAACAGAAATGGAGTCCTTCACAACTGGTATAGGAAGCAAATCGAAGCCTTGCACAAAGTTTTTCAGGTTCAAATCTGAACTTATTTAAAATAAATAGTCTAAATGCAATTTCATCTATATGTAATATCTGATAAATTTAATAAAATTCTCTTACAGTCTTGTGGGCTAAAATTAATGTGATTTGTACTAATGAATTGGGCAGTTAAAGTTGTGATACAGGTTATACTCTTTCTTCTAATCATGGTAACAAAGAGTATTGAATGAAATGGTTGATTCACAAGAACACAGTTGGATAACCACATGCTGGGCTATATGTAATTGAAAGCAGTTATATGGAATGCAAAACTTGCCACAGAATAATGGTTTTACACAATTTATGATACAATTTTTTGCAAGTAAGATGATGCGGGCTAATGAATTGGTATGGTATCTAAGTTTATGGTAACAGGCTTTCCTATTTGTTCTTATCACACCATTGCTTATTTGTTTTGGGCCATAGCAAAGTTTGTTTTGCCAATCTTGGCTGTACTAACTAAAGAAGTGGAATGCAAGATTGATACAAGAGATCAATATAATTTGTCTGTGACTTCTATGCCTTCTAGACTACTTTGTGAAAATAGGGCTTGAGTCAACTTCATGCATTTCGTGGCTTGACTTCTAATATGTTGTTTTCAACCGTGAAATGCGTACATCATTTCTATAAACCATATGTTTTCTTAGAAAAGACAATTAACAAGTATCCCATTTATTGCTTTCTATTAAATAGTGGTCTTTGTCTATCTTATCATGCCTGGAGTCCTTGCCTTTTGGTTTTCTCGCCATAAGTTAATTACTTGCTAGGGTTAAAATATCTCAAACTCAAGTACGTTTTTATCTTATTTCCCTCACACCATTGAACCAATGCTATGCTTTTGTTTTATGAGTGCCATTGCTCTATCTTCTTACATAAGTTTTAATATATGGGTATGATCTGGCCAAATGAAATGAGAATTCACAAATACTGTATATGTCTATCCATAATTGTTATTGATGATTATGTTGAATATGTATGAATTTTCATTGATATTTGAAGCTCTAAACAAATGATCCGAGTAGTTTTCACATAGAAAAAAATTGTTCTGAAACTAGTTTGGGATAGTTATACGCCCTAATCTTTTTATAGTTGGAAATTTGAAGCTCATACATCCTTCCCCAGATTTATGAATTTGGTTTCAAGATTGGTATAAAAGCATGTAAGATTTTTTGGGTCCACATTTTGGTTGATAAATAATTAATAGATTTAAATAAAGAATTTTCCATGTTATGTTCTTGCTGTGTTCTTGGTTCAAAATGCCGGTGTATAGAATATGTGCATATACCAATAATTGTTATAATCCTACTATAGTGTTCTATCAAATGCTCACAATATGGATTTTTTTATATATGGTTTTTGGCTTTTTGCCATTTTATTCTCATGATAAGTGTTTGCTAAATATGTAATATTGTGTCCTCTTGGTTGACTCTTATTTTCCCTTAACCATGTCCATAAGTTTGTATGAATGTCCCTTGGTGACAGTGGAGTCTTGGGAGTTAGAAACGATTTTAATTGTGAATGGTTAAAAAATGAAGCTTAATACATTTGTTTAAATTGTATGGTTATCATGTAGAGGCAAAGGGATGTACGGCATTATAAAGTTTAGAAAATGGAAAATAATTGGTTATTTTCTTGTTTGCTATTAGAAAATTCATCAGGAATGCTGATATATAGTTGAGTTTCTGATTTGAATGGTGAAGAATCCATGCTCAGCACCTAATACACTCTTAAAACATAAATCACATTGTTAGTTTATTACTTGATGGATGTACCTTTTCAAACTTGTATATAAATCAAATCTAGCCAACACTTCGTAGTTTCCATTGTGTGTATGTGTGTATATTGTTAGAATGCTGGTATGTTTAGATATAGTACCCTTGATATCCAGCGATGGTGATTCATTGCAAGGTTAAGCTAGGAAAATTGATGTTATCGTTTAGTCTAGTGAAAAACATTCTATAGTTACAACTTCCAACTTATAGTTCATTTTAATTTTACTCATTTGTATTCTTTGTTTCTCTGTTTAGTTTGTTCTTTAATTTTTAAATTATGGACATGTATTGATGTTTGATATATGATACAATTATATTATTTCATTACATATGTTATTTGGAAGGTCCAATAGTTGAATTCTTACCATTGCGTGGTAAAGTATGTATGATTCTTGGTTGGTGTAATATCAAATTTGCGTTTCATAGATTAATTTCGAACTAAGGGGTTGGTATAAAAAGTTATGTGAAGTCAATTAAAGTGGCAAATGGATGATCTTAATGCATTATCCAAATGGTATCACATAATCACGGATGATCTGGATATGTAGATTCCTTACTTTTCTAGTGTGTAGTAAGTTTGCTTTGATGATACACTGAATATTACACCATTTTTTTTTTCTTGCATTATTCTTTTACGTATAATCTTTAAATTCTTTTACTTGTTGGGGTTGGGTCTTTGAGGTTCAAATTCAACTGCTTGTTTGGGTAAGCTGCCTTTTTATGGCATGTGTAAGATTAGTAATAATTTAGGGTTTGTTGATTTGTAGTTGTATCCTTTACATTCATTTTTTATTGCTATGTCATTCTATTTGTAGGTGTCCATAATAGATTTGCAATGCATTTAATTAACTCCTTTAAAATTGTTTAGCACACTATTCACTCCTGTATACTCCTTCCTTCTTTCTTGAATAATAGTTACTGTCATTCATTAGTGTGATTTAGTTCATTTTTTTTTTCAATCTAAATCAATTACTGGTTGAATGATATTAATCTTGTTGTGTTTCTCTTATCTGCTGGGGACACTTTGTTCGGATAATGTTCCGTTATCATGTTTTGGTACAAGAAGTCTGATAAATGAGTTTGCTATTCTGACGAACTAATATAGTTTAGGTTTCAAGTGTTTCATTCCAATATTACATATTTGGATATGGATTTTGACAGATTTGTTGTCTTTGCTTTGCAGCACATCTGGGTGCCCATTTGGTGAAGGATGTCACTTCTTGCATTATGTTCCCGGGGGCATCAAAGTTGTGTCTCAGATGCTCAACACTGGAGGCAACACACCTCTTCCGCCTCCCGGTAGAAATCCAGTAGTCCCGCCATCATTTCCAGATGGCTCCTCCCCTCCAGTTGTGAAGTCAAGATTGTGCAACAAGTTCAATTCAGCAGAAGGTTGCAAGTTCGGTGACAAGTGCCATTTTGCCCATGGCGAGTGGGAGCTTGGGAAGCCAACTATTCCGTCCTATGAAGATCCACGCGCCATGGGGGGGAACATTCCAGGCAGGATGGGTGGTAGGATGGAGCCTCCCCCTCCAGGCCATGCGGCTGCAGCCAGTTTCGGGGCATCTGCTACTGCTAAAATCAGTGTTGATGCTTCTCTTGCTGGAGCCATCATTGGAAAAAATGGTGTGAACTCAAAGCAGATCTGTCGGGTGACTGGAGCCAAACTCTCCATAAAAGACCACGAGTCAGATCCTAACTTGAGGAACATTGAACTTGAGGGTACTTTTGATCAGATCAAACAAGCCAGTGCCATGGTCCGTGAGCTAATTGTAAACGTTGCTTCAGCTTCAGGACATCCGGCAAAGAAATCTAGAATGCAGACTTCTTCTAATCAAGGAGGCAACTTCAAGACTCGAATATGCGACAACTTCACTAAAGGTTCCTGCACATTTGGTGAGAGGTGCCACTTTGCACATGGAGCTGATGAGTTGCGCGGGGGGGCAGGGATGTAGAAACCAACCCTATCTTGCCACCTCGCTCTACTTGTTAGGATATTTGTTTTTGTTTTGTTTTGTTTTTGTTTTTAGCTTTTAGTTCTATGTGTTTATTTTGCATTTTAAAATTTGAAGAAAGACCAGCTTGAAGTAACAAAGAGTATTTCTAGGTTTCATTTTATTTTGTTTGGATGAGTATTTCTAGTATTTGTACTACTACTACTACTACTAGCAGTAGCTGTTAAGATCCCTTTTTTGTCTCGAATTTGTCTGATAAATATCTACTCTTTTATCCACAAGGAGCTAAAGCTCTGCCAGGAGAAATTAACCGCGGAAAAAGCATACCAACCAAACAATTAACCTTTGGGCTCAAGTAAGTCAGCACCTTCTTTCTCGTTAGCCCAAACCAAAAGCCTCAATTCACCAACTTTTTTATGAACTAATATCACCGGGCCAACTAACTTTAACTTTATACTTCCTTCATAAAAAAACTTTAACCTTATACTCGATTTGAAGCATTAAATTTTTAAAAGTTAATTTCATGTCCAAACTATAAATAGGTTTTCCCAACGAATGAAAACATGACACATGGCGTTTGATCGTCACGTTATCTCGCTTCACAACTACAAGAACTGTTCCATGAATACGTGTCTAAGACATGTGACATGAGACAAACTTACTCCCATAACCCAACTCTGCGAACTTACTTTCAAAATGTACTCCTAAGAGATTTGCTCCAACAAAGGGCTTCTAACAACTCGACACATACAAGGTCACAAAGGACTCCCAAAATCTAGGGACATACGAGATCCCATGTGAAGCTCCAAGACCTCGGCACATACGAGTTCCCAAGTGGTACTCTAAAACCTTAGAAAGTACAAGGTCCTCAGTGATGACCCAAAACCTCGACCCTTCCGAGGTCTCAAGTCATGCACAAAACCCATTGGCGACATCCAAGACCTTAGTTATGTCCAAAAGATGAAGGAAATAGACCAAAGAATACTCCCAAAATCTCGTACGACCCTTGCCCCAGCTCCTGTCACGACAACGTTGTGGCTATCAAGAAAAAGGATCGTCCATGGCTTGCACGAGCTCAGTTAAACCTCTTCGGGTGCGCTTTCCCTAGTTACTGTCACGATAGCGTTTTGGGCTGCCGCAACAATTGCTCGTACATGGGACGTTTGAGCTCGTCTGGCCTTTATCTGAGTGCAACATTTGGGTTGTTGTGATAAATCTCGATCGGACCCGACTTCATCATTTTTATCGCTTCCTAGACTTGTTTGAAGGACTAGGAAGGGTTGGGACCCTAATAAACATGTTTGCTATCTCAAGCCACATTCTCAAGCCATATCAGAGGTCTATCACCCAAATTTAAAAAATGAACAAGATATTATAATAAACATTGAAATTTACAAAGGAACAAAAAAATAAAGTACATGTGATTTTTCGAATTCTTAATGATAAATTTATTTTTTTTGATAATATTACAACATTAAACCCAAACCCCACTAAACCCCTACCCCA
>JAYMTE010000471.1:0-17992 GCA_036897545.1 Pelargonium fulgidum
ATAGGCCTGCTTGTCCCGTTGCTTATCAAAAAATAAAAAATAAAAAAAAATCTTTCTACAGTCCTTAGAAGTTATAATGACTTTTCTCAAGAAGAAAATCCAGATCCTACCTAATATCTTATTGACCATTGTTATGATGAACTTACATTGCAGGTCGACTTACTTGTACGATATACTGCGCCCAAAACTAATTCATGAAACTAATGTTGATTTTCTCTGCGAACTTGTGGACATCTTGAAAGTTGAAGTCCTTGGAGAACAGCTCAGCAGGCGAAGTGAGTCATTAGCTGGAATACGACCTACATTACAAAGAATTCTTGCAGATGCTCATGAGCGACTAACCTTTCGTGCCCGTACACACATACGTGATGAGGTGCGTTCATGAGTAGTTACTTTGCTTATCAGTATTAATGTTATCTATTTTTTTCATGCTATTTTTTCTGTTATTTTAGTTTTAGTCAATTATTTAACATGGCTGGGGTTTGTAAGTTTGTTAAACGGGACATTATTCATTCACCCACAAGTTATAATATTGCCTTTGTCCATAACAATATTGTACAATACGATAACTTGATTTCTAACATTTTCAACCCTTAAAGTACTTGCCTAGGCATAGAGCTTTTATGCTTGTTTGTTGATGGGAAATTGCTCAAATTAGTGAGTATAAAATATTGAATCTTCTGTTTATGATTGAATGAATTGTTATATTTTTTATTGATAGTGCAAGTACATATCCTTGATTGCAAGAGGCTGTCAATGAAAATTTTCTTTAATATATTAAGCAAGCATCTAAGTCCTCACTAGTTACTTAAAAATTAAGTAGCAAATGTTTATCTTATTTCTCTTGCAGATAGCAAATTATATTCCTTCAGATGAAGACCTGGATTACCCTGGGAAGCTGGAGCAATCTGTTCAGAAAAACTCCCAAACTACCTCTGTAAGTATGTGGACGCTTCATTTCAGCTTATTTGAATGTATAGTAGGCAATGATGGTCACTTGGTAGCTTCAACTTCTGGTAAATCAGAGGTTGGGATATTTTACACTACCCGTCCCAAAACAAGTGTCATGTTTATGTTGGATTTTTGTCCCAAAATAAGAGTCGTGTTTCCATTTTTAGAAATTTAGTTATACATGAATTATCAATAATGTCTCTGTAATAAGTTAACTAGTATCCCTTGAGTTTGTTAGAACACTTATTTTAGGACGAAGGGAGTAATTCTTAGTGATGATCTCTGCAGCAAAATGGAGTGTTTAATTTTATAGTCATGATTTGTGCTGCCTATATCAGTTGTGCTTACACAGTTGCGCATTTTGTAACATGAATGTTGGCTGTTGCAGTTCAACTCATTAATTCTCAATATTACTGTATAGGTGTGTGGTTGGATGATCTAAGTTTCTAGTTACACATTCAATGTGAGTAATCTGATTCGTGTTCAGAGTCATTGTGAGAAACAGGTCAATGGTTGGTGTAGATTTGGCACTGGAAACTCTTGTTTCAATGCTTTCTGGTGCAGATATTACCTCCCGAAAATGCTGAAAACAAATCTATTAACCAAAATTCTTACCATGCCATGTGACATGTCTCACTATGTAAGCATCGGTTTCCATAAGTTATACATTGGTAATGTTCTGACTGGTAATAAAGTTCTTTTTTCTTCAGAAGATACTGCCACTACTATCTTTGTTCTACCTGTTATATCGGGCTGATTTAATGAAGTATAATTACCTTCTGTTAACTCTCCTTTCCTAATTGTTTATAAATCCTGTAGGCTGAAGGGAACGCTGATGTATTTAAAACTTGGTACCCACCCCTGGAGAAAACTATATCATGCCTTTCAAAGTTGTATCAATGTTTGGAACCAGCAGTATTCACTGGTTTAGCACAGGTATAAGAATCCTTATAATCCCTATTTCTAAACTTCTGTGAACTTTGACATAGGCTATTTTCTCCAGGAAGCAGTAGAAATTTGCTCCACATCTATCCAAGTGAGTATACCAAACAATTTCTCTCTGCAGTGTGGGATGTCTAACTAAAAGCTTTTTGTGCTTCAATAGCATATTGAATATTCTGATACACTTACAGTCCCAAATGAATCCCTTTCCGTTTCAGTCACCTAGATGAGTTGATCTGCCTATCAAGAGTTTATTCACATCTTGTCCTCTAATAACTGCATTAACATGCCATAGGGAAGTATGCTTTTGTTTCTAACTATTGTATACTTTATTTTCTAGAGAGCTAGCAAACTCGTTGCGAAGAACTCATCACCAATGGACGGTCAACTCTTCCTCATAAAGCACCTTCTGATCTTGAGGGAGCAGGTTCTTACTTTCTCCCTCAGTTTTTCTTGGTAGTAACCTATTAACTAATACTTTATCATCAGTAACTCTTATGTTTTTGCTTTCAGATTGCACCATTTGATATAGAATTTTCAGTCACTTACAAGGAACTTGATTTTTCTCATTTACTGGTCAGTACACTTCAAAGCTCTTGCTGCACATGGATAAATTACGTTTATGATTCATGTATATTATTATGACTCGAAAACTAGTAATTTCTGAATAAAAGTACGGAGAAGTCTCAAAAGTCAAAATGGCTCACAATTTGGATAAAATAAGTCCATGGCCTCAAACTCTCTTAAATGTGGCGTTCAAGATGCTGGGATTTAATAATAAAATTGGTTAAAACACACATTTACCCTTTATTATTTTTCAAAATTTTAAAAATGGCCCCTCTTTACTTTCTCGACATCAAACTCTTTTTCTCCCTATATCTCTCCTGCCCTCTTTGCCTGCCGCCCTTCATCATCAACAATGATTTTATAGTATTTGACTTTCAAACAGTTTCTTGCCACATCTGCATTTTAAACTGCAAATACAACGTTCTTTGATGGCATGGAAACTTCAAACAATGAAAATTCAAGGTCCATATAGGGTAAAAATAGTTCATGATCCAATATTGGTGCTGATAGTTTTCCTAAAAGTAAATCAAAGTTGTATTATTTTGTATAGTTCATATTCTGACTAGTGATAAATCTACGGATATCATTTTCAGGAGCACCTAAGACGAATTGTTGGAGGTCAAGCCTCATTATTTGACTGGCCAAGATCAACTTCATTGGCAAGGACTTTGTCTCCTCGTATACTGGAAAGTCAAATTGATGCCAAGAAGGTACGCAACTTAGTCAATTATGACCCCTTTGCTCTGCGTGTAATGGTCAGCAAACTTATTTTGTACAGTTTATCTTCAATTTCATATAATAGTTAGTACGTAATTGATGCATCAACTGCATAGACAGGTAGACTGTTCTTCAGAATACCTTTCATGAAGTGCACTATTAATACAAATAGGAAAAGCTAAATGTGTCAGATCAGTTGGTACTCCTGACTCTAAGTACTTTCAGTTCAGAAGAAAGGAAATTGTCCGTCTCTGATGCACAAATGAGTTTAGAGGTTTTGCACTAAAGTTGCTAGCAGGAAGTATGATAATAAGTGAAAGATTTTGGTTTCTAAGCCACAGCTCAGGATTATGTGACAAATATTAATTGAGATGTTTTATTGTTGAAAATTTTCAAAATGAGTGTCTACTTTAAATTTTGGTTGGATAGATATGCCTGAATTACATGCATTATCTCTAAGATAAACTATTGTTACAACAAGAAGAGCACAAGGGGGTACAAAGGGAGTTGTTCGACTTGACTAACATATAACTGTTGAAATGATCACTTGTCAGTGATGATGATGCAAGCAGGCCCAGCACATATAACAAAGGGTAGCTTTTTTAGAGAACTTCATAAATGGTTAGTCGGTCCACGATGTTGCTATGTGTTTAAGTTACCCTTATTTTAATTAACATATGGTTTAGCATTTATTTACTTGCAGGAGCTGGAGAAAAGCCTAAAAGCCACCTGTGAGGAGTTCATTATGTCAGTGACTAAGCAGATCGTGGATCCAATACTTTCTTTTGTTACCAAGGTATGTTTTTGCTCTTATCGTCTGTTATGTTAGACAACTTTCATCTTCAAATCTTTTTCAGAGAAATTTGCTAATAAAAGTTACAGGTCATACAGAAAATAATACATGAAAATTGCATTTTACTTATTCTCTATGAGGGTAGAATACCAGAATCTTAGGATGGGAACATGGAGTAGCAGTTGTACGATCTTACCTAATTCTTACATCCAAGAATTTTGATTGTAACTGTTTTTTAAAACCCTTAACCAATTTTATTGCAAATTAAGAATGTAGGGAGTCAAAAACTTCCCCACCAATATCTGAGTCATAGTGGGAGTAGTTGAGAGTTCGCAACCGTTGTTATAGAGCTACCAAGTACAAATGAAGTTACCTATTTACTTTTGTAGGCGACTGCTGTGAAAGCCGCATTATCCTCAGACAGTCAGAATCAAAAGCCAGAATCAGTTATGGCCAGACCAATTAAGCATCAAGCTTTTGCTTCTCCAGATAAGGTGGCTGAACTTGTTCAAAAGGTATGTCATGTAAATCAAATGGTTGTATAATGGACTATTTAAGTGATAAGGTTTTCATTGATCGGTTAAGTGGTAGCATCTGAAATTGTGATTTGACAATAAAATGGGGTTGCAAATCTTTTTTGCTTTTTACCAGTGAAACTTCCTAGCTTGACCAAGAGCCCAACAACTCATGTTGATTTTTGTTCTTTCTTGAACATGTTATGTGAGCATATGTATATAGGCAGCTAGCTGTTAGCGCCAGCTCACCTGAGCAATATAAGAAGATCAAATCAAGGAGGCAAGGAGCATAACTACTTAAGTTTATATTTTCTTGTTCTTTCTTGAGCAGTAGCCAAGTAGCTGTGAATCAATCAAATAAACGCACCAAAAATATTTCCCTTTCTGATATTGACATTGCTGAAGTCAAAGTAAATATCATTTGAAATAAAGAGATTTGTTGAGGTGTGCAACTGTGTTTGTGATTGCATTTTTGAAACAGGTGAGTGCTGCTATTCAAAAAGAGTTGCCAATGGTGATGGCAAAGATGAAACTTTATCTGCAGAATTCATCAACAAGAACAATACTTTTCAAACCAATAAGGTCAGTTGATGTTCATGTGTGCTAATAATTATGTACTTGGTTTATTAACTGAATTACATATTGATTTATGTGTGCTGGTGAAACTTGCTAATCTCCTCCCCTAAGTTCACGAGGACATGCTAAATTATTGTTGCAACAGAACCTTTTAATCCTTGGAATAAATTGTATGAGCTTATAACAAAGAAACCACCAATGAATAATGGTTTGATATGTCAACTTGATATCATCTGTCCTATAATAACTAATTATCATTGTAACTAAAATTATGTCCTTTTTAACCAAAATGTGATTTATATATATTTGATTTTATGCAGGACAAATATTGTGGAAGCCCATATTCAAATACAATCCTTGTTAAATACAGAGTATTCCCCTGAAGAAGTAGAAGGCATTATTAATGTGGTATCCATTGAGGATCTGCAAGCACAACTTGATCGTCTTCTATAGGACATTAGATTAGATTGATTTATTTATTGATAATTGTCTCTAGGAGGACAGCTTAATTATTGGCAGTTTTATTTTTTAGGAGACAAATAAAATCAATGAATTCTTCCTTCAAAAAAATAAAATAAAAATAATAATAAAGCAATGAATTCTAGACCACTAGTATGTTTAAGCTAAAAGCTCCAATTTGGTCATTGTACTCATGTAACGACTTGATTTAGTCTCTAAACTTTTTATAACTCAAAAAATTAAAATAGTTTTCGAACTTTCGTGCTTCGACCAAGTTTGGTCCTTGAACTGTTTTAAACTCAAAATAGTACTTAAACTTTTAAATATTGACCAAAAATGGTCTCTAAATTTTCAAATATTGACCCAATTGGTGTCTGAACTTTTGAAAGTTAAAGACCAAATTAAGTTAAAATTTGAAAGTTCAAGGATTATTTTAGGTTAAATTAATATTCATAGACCAAATTAGTTCGAAACAAGAAAATTTAGAATGATATATGAAAGTTCAGGAGTTGTTTTTAGTTTTAAAAGTTCATGAACTAAATCTAGTTGAAACAAAACAATTCAGGACCAAATTAGAATTTTTACCTATGCTTAAATGTCTTGTGTTTCAAAAGTCTGCATAATAGTTTCCTCTTGAAAACTGTATGGGTCAATTCAATAGGTATTTTGGAAGGACGGTTAAAACATTAGGGGCTATTTGATTGAAAAAGAGATCAAATACAATTATATATATAAATAAATAAATATTAAACAGTATTCAGTCGATAGAAAATTAGAAAAATAATAAAAACTAAATGAAATGAAAACTAAAACAGTTTTCAACTAAACCTGGTTACTGTACAAGTGTACATACATATACCAAGTGACTGTTATAATATATCAAATATACATCATTCTAAAATAAAACCAGGGAATGACTTGCCAATGAATTTCTTGGCATTGAAAAGAGCCTTTAATCTTGCGAGCATTCAAAAAAAATTAGAAGACGCATTTACCAACAAAATACATGAGGAATTACCAAAATTAAAGGCCAACGGAGACTTTAAAAGAGAAGAAATTGATGATCAAACTACATCTTGACATGTACAAACAAACAATCAAAAAGATATGATTATTACGAATCTTGGTTAGCCCCAGACTGTAAGTTTTCATCACAAAGGTCGGATTGGGAAGCACTAGGGATGATCCTCGGGGGAGACCACTGATCAGGTACCATGAGAAAATAAGCAGTCATAGCTTTCCTGAATCGTTTCTTGTACTGTTGCGGTGAGATCACTGTCGGAGTTGAGTTCTTAGGCCCACCCAGGATGCCCGAAGTCTTCACCCAAGTTTCAAGATGCTTGTCCCATGTATATTGCCTCATGAAGTCGATTATACCAAGAACCAGCTCATGCTTTTCCTCATCCACACCAACCAGTAAAGAGTAATCCATCACATCAATTGACTGTAAAAATCACGTCAATTATTATTAATTAGCAAACAATGGAGCACGAGGAACTGATCGCAACCATCTTCTACCGAAACCCAAATAACTACAGATAGATAGGTAATCTGAGCTAAAACAGTTTTTAAGTTTCATAATTAAGTCAAAAGATGACTAAAACAAAACAAGGAAAACCTCTTCTGTGATAGAAGCAATAGAATCCAACTTACAGCAAGAAATGAAGTGTCATTCCACACAGCTCTCTCTAGCAGCCGTTTAGCCTTGTTCCCCACAAAAATCGGAGACGTTGGCATCGCTTCAATCAGATTCTGATCCAGCAAGACCTTGTTGCTTCCACTTGTATCTGGATTATACCGAGACCGAGAAGATCCCTTGAGGTCATAAAGCCGTATAATGTTACGCCTAAACAGAAGATTCTCCATTACCAAAACATCCATCTTCGATTCTTTCCCTCCTTTGAGATGCTTTGAAGAAACCTTCAAGAGATACAAGGCAAAAATGAAGCCGAGAATTGAAGAAAAAAATAATAGAAAAGACCTAGCGGTGCTTCAAAATATTCATGCATAACATTTTTAAACGTGTTATACAAAATAGGCTGGCTGTCTTGCTACATACCATCAAATTATTTAATAACAGATATTTTTAAACACACTCCCTCTGTCCCAAAATGAGTGTCCTTGTTTCTATTTTGAGAAAAATTAAGTTAATGTGGTATATTTACTTTTGTATCCTCATCATCATGTGTCAAGGGATACTAACTTATTATAAGAATACTATTGACATTTCATGCATAACTAACTTCATAAAAATGGAAAGAGGACACTCATTTTGAAACAACAATTCAAGTGAAATGCGAGGCTAATTTTGGGACGGATGGAGTATTACATAGGCCTACAAATATATGCATATAAATACTATAACATGTACAACAAAGATATGATGACTAGATGATAACACTACAGAGGCTCTAAGCTGTAATTGGATTAAAATGGGAGAGATTGCACAGAATAAGATCAAAGTTCGTTCTCACTCTTTCAATCCAAAAGACCAACGGTAATTTATAATATTTAACTTGAGCTAATTGTTGGATTGTCTGAGATCTTATTCTTGAAGCCAAACCCAAATTTATTTATTTTAAAGACAGGAGAGGTAAGAAATAATACCTGATAAATCCCCAGGATCTTTGCCAGACAAGTAGGACTTTTTGTACTGATTGATTCTGACAGATACTTAAAATAAGCTGGTGCAAACTTGATGAATGACTCCAGCTCTGTCTTTGTAACCTGTTTGATTATAAATCTGTCATCCAAAGTTTTAGCAAAGAAAACATTGCTTTTTCCACCCTGTGCCCCCCACTTCTTGCAACGACTAAGGGAGCGTATGTACTCTAACTCAGATGGGCAACAAATCCTTCTTAGAGCCTCAAATCGCTTCGCATAGTAACATGTCACTGTATATTTCACCTTACCAAGAGGGCCATCATCTGAAATTGAAACTCTGGCATGTAAATCTTTTGTGTACAAGAGTGGGTCCACAGACTGAGAACTCCGTGATCCTGACATGGAAAAGATGCTCTCGTCAATAGAACCATGACTTTTATAAGAATCAAAGCTTATCTCATCAGAAGAGGGCAGTGACATTAAATTCACTGATTCAAAAAGTGACAATGAACTGAATGAAGATGTAAGATCCCCGCTGTCCTTCGATCTCTCAGAATCAGACATCTGGGCATGATAATCAGTTGAGGCAAGAGCATATGAAATAACACTAGTCGGCTCATCATCATAAACAATCACAACAGTTTCATCAACACCGACAGGCAAAAGCAGCCGAGCACCGTTTTGTCGTTCCAACTCCCGGAATGAATTGATATATACGGGATTGTACTCGCTAAAACCAAGTTTTTGATAATTCAACAGTGAATACTTGTTTAATGAACTGTATACATTCACATAAGGCATTCCCTCCAGAATCTTGGACCTTTCAAGATTGTCAGGCTCCTGAGTAGGTAAGTCGGGAGAACAAGCTATATCAGCCATTCCTTTGTCAAGAGTAGGGTTTTCTGCAGCTGAACTTACCAGAGCTGAAGATAGCACCGCACATGAATCCGGAAATGAATAACCATTATCTTTAGGTGTTATGCTTGCTGGGTTGGATTCACCGATCCATGCCGCGTCAAGGGTATCAGACAAATTCGTCATGATTGGGAACTCCCCCTCAGAGAGAACCTTCCGCACAGGATTTTCATGTTCTGAAGGAAGCTTATAGCTGATATCAGCACTAGAAGAAAGACAAGACTCAGTTTCCTTTCGAGGATTCTTTTCCAAGTCCATGTCACTCCCTTGCTGACTTATTTGACCAACTTTTCCTCCGATAGTAAAGGAGTCAAAACTATTCAATCCCTTACCCACCTTGGAAGCCATTTCGGACTCAACAAGCTTCTCCATAGATGTTGGGCTGGGCCCCCGTGATACATCTTGGAGATTGTTGTTATATTGATTGGCAACATATATCAGGCGTTGGTCCCATATATAGGAATGGAAGATTAGCTGCCTCCTCAACCTATTTATCTCAAGAATATCAACTGCAGGTTGGCCAATTCTCATCTCCCTCTTCAGCGCCTTTTCCAACGAGTCCTAGATATTATATAATGCAAATATGTTGGTCAGATACCAGAGATTGAAGACAATTTAGAAACAAAAATGTTCCTTTTCCTCTCAAAAGAAATGCAAGTAAAGCACTGTAGCTTTTCATTTGAAAAGCGAAAATAATTTATGCCTTGTGAAAGCTGATGTGCCATATATGATGATCCTAATCTTAAATCAATTATGGCCTTTCACAAAGCAAGAAGTAGCTCAAATGCAGCAAACTTGGAGCTTGTTAGTTAAACATGAAAATCAAATATTGAAATGTTGAAGCATCAACAATTATCATGGACAACCATATGGCATTCCCTTGAACTTACAGAATACTTCACTTCCCGAATGAATGGATATTTCTGCTCAGCGAGCAGTGGCCACATAGATCGATTAATATAAAGAAAGTAGAGGAGCTACACGTTGCTAGGCCATCATTAGACAACATTGTTAATAGTAAAGCCAATAGTGATTTAAATCTCTTTTACTCTTTTTTTATTTGTTGCTAGGATCTAAACAATTAGAATTACTTGCATGCTCGCATCCAGAGTTGATAGGTTGGTTCACTAATGGGTAACAAAATATCAAACAAGGAAATGAACACACAAGAAGCTGACCTAATTTGCTTAGTCTATACTACTTTTTTCCCGTTTGTTTGGTCAGGATGGGGATGAAAGAACAGAAACAAATAAACTACCTCGAACTCCTCTTTCTCCTTTTGTAGAATGCCTTCCAGTTGGGTAATGCAACATTTTAATTCAGATGCTCTCCTGCTACCATCTTGTGGCCTTGTACCTAACTCTTTCTCCAAAAAAATCTTATGAATAGCATTGTATACTTCACTAAACAGTTGTTCTTCCCTTTGACGCACCTATCAGACAAGATCAATAATCCCATAAGCATTGAGAAATTCATATCACCTGATGTGTTTAAAAACAGAATTTGCAGTGACTGCACCTCATTTGCTTCTTTTTGTACCCAATCTTGATATTCGTAGTTGAAGTCAAGTTTCGGAGGAGGAAGATAAACAGAATGAACATCAATGGAAGCATAGCGGAAGCAAGCAACCATTCTTCCAAAACTGCAAGTATAAAACAATGATATAATATGAACAAATAGGCATGTCATATAAAAAGTTAATCTCTGCTATTATTTACTGAGTAAATTAATCCATTGAATGCAAATATTCGCTTAAAAAATTCTATTCTGTAATCTATATATTCTCCAAGATATTTGCACTTTTTGTCCGCATATATCACCATATAAGACAGCCATGCTTTACGTTTGATGTAAAGACATATCAGACTGGCATTAAGGACAGAAAACAAGAATTAGCCATGTACTTGTCCATGTTTGCAAATATGGCATGTATGTATGTAATAGAGTACTGCTTAATGCACTAATTACTAAATAAATTATATTACCACACAAACTTTCTTTTATGAAGAGGAGAAACATACCCATAGAACCGAAGACAATCTCTATGAAGTGAATGACCACAGCTCGCAACCCTGCTTGCAGCTGCATGGTTCGAAAAGCTCAACTCCAAGAATTTGCCAAAAGATAGACCCCAGGCAGCATCAGACATGACCACTCTCCTAGTGGCTGGAGGGAAGCCATTAATTCGAGGACATCGCAAGCATCTGTGCCACATCCAAATCTTGCCTTCACGCTCCCCAGGTAAAATAAATTCATGCTTCTTAACAGATATCGTAAGGCTGCCTTGCCGATGAGTATAACAATGAACATGTGCTTCGGATGGCATCTCACATGAATGACAACGGAAACTCTGAAAAGAAGACAAGCTTATTCAATCTTAAATTCTTGATTAGGGTCCTAAGGTCAACAAGAAAGAATATTGTTTGTGTAAATGTGTGTGCTAAAATGTATGTATTATATAAAATGATAAATACCTGATCGAATAAATGATCCCTCAAATATCGTCCCAATGGCTTATCAAAGTTCCCATAGTATTTGATTCGAAGGAGATGAGCCCGTTCACATACAGTCCCCTTCCATACACTGCGTGTTGACAATGACACCAAAATGCTCTGATGGTCTGAAGGTGAGGGAGGAAACTCTTCCTTTGAAGATCCCATCTCCTCATTGAGATTATTACTATCTTGCTCCAAAGCTGTCGACTCTGAAGCACCAAGGGATCTACCGTCAACACTTTGTCCAAGAGCCTCTAAGGTGCCAACACAATTGGCAGTTAATTCATCGTGTGACACAGTTCCCCTGATGTCTGCTGCTTTAGACCAGTAAAAATCTTTTGGACTATGTTTATCACTCTCCTTAGAGTCACGATCTGAGGGGAACTCGTTACGGTAAGAAACTGGAAAACTCTGGCCTGAAGGAGACCAGGAATTGAGGGTATCATAAGATTCTATAGAGTTTGAGACAGGTTCTGCATGCATAGATTGAAAAGCAGAGCCTTTAGAGAGACTAGCTGGCTCTTCTACTCCCAATTTGCAAGGCTCAACAGTGGCAGGTAAAGATCTATCTGAAATGACGTCTTCGTTGGATTTTTGTGATTCATTCATAGGATGAGGACGGGGTATACTGGTTGAGGGAACAGTAAAACCGGGTATGGTAGAAATGGACCTGTCAATACTTGATGGTTTATCAGGTAATGCTACAGTTATTGGAGACTTTAAAGGGAGTTCTGGTAGTGAAGCTCCTTCATCAGCAAGAAAAGATGTCTCCAGAGCCAAGTGATAAGCTGCAAAAATTCCATATTGAACCACATGTTTCACCTTTTTCAACTCATCCCCACTAGCACCCTTGAGCAAAATCTGAAAGGATGCAAAACAAGATATCCATCTAAGTATTCGAAGGTAAAGGTACTAATAGATAAATGTACTTCTCAACCCATGGCAAAAAATAATAACAGTTTAAACACACACTCGTAATACATGCAAATCCCACATCCAATGTGTCTTAAGCTAAGAACATGTACTAAATGGATAGTCAACAATCCCACTGACCCAATTGCAAATTGCTCCCCTACTTAACAATCTACATCATAGATTTATGTTCACCAATATTTATTTTGAATAGCCTAGAAGAAAACGTAAAAAACAAATCCTACACTCCATGGGGATTGGGGAAGGTCTTAAAAAGAACACCATGTACAGAACATATATTATAATCAACCAGTGAACCTTGAAATTTCTACTTCAAAACAATGAAATTAACATCCATATCAGTGTGTGTGCTAAAGTTTATAAATTGCAGTACTTACAGTACAACCCAAAGGCTTAGGGCAGCCCTCAAAAAACATCAGGGTCTTTGTCAATTTCTTCCCACCTTGCCCAGCACTGCCATGTGCTTCAAAAAACTTCTCCACATGGAATGTGTCACAATAACCGAGTTTTTGCGATGTGAGATGATCAATTGAAGGGACTATTTGTGCCCCAGTGCAGCGGGCTATACGCTCTAGAAGAGGTCTCTTAATATTCAGAACAAGTGAGATGTCTTTTGCAAGGAGGTATTCTTGCGCATATCTTGAAACTGACTTCTCCACCAAAAGAACATTAGGGTGATGAGAGTCTATCTTGGCAACTGCCATCTTTAAATGGTCCATTTCCTGTAAGGCACATAGGAACAAGAAGCAATTCCAATTGTAATCAAATTACTCAGTTCATGCTTGGGCCTATATCAGAGAACCATAGAATAAAGGTTCTAATTCAGAAATAAAATGCAAAAGAAAGTAAACTAAAACCTGCTGCAACAAAGTGTCAAAACTTGACAGCAGGTTGGAGACCCGCTGATACTCCAAAGCTCCTCCAAGAATTAGAAAACGAGGTTTATCTATTTTTGATGTCATTCGTCGATGAGCCACATTTTTCTTGCAAACCACTCCCCTAACCACCATGCTAAAAAAGGAAACCAAAATAGCATCAAGTTTGATTAAAATTGGCAAATAATAACAAAAACATCTAGAACGGAATAAATTTTACAATTATATGGAAACAAAAAAGTTACACCAGCAAGAATTATAAAAATATTTCAGCACAAAAAAGAACAAGCCATAAAGGCACAATTAAGTCTTGGTGGTGATAGGTAGGGGTTTCAGACAATATGAAGCATCCGTTCAACGCAGCAACGGGAGATGTACAGAACTCGCAGCATAACATTTGATCACTTTCATAATGTAATGACATGAACACTCATACTCGTGCATAAAAACAGAGGAAAACTAGTCTTGGAATGAAATATCAAATATATCACTAGCAAGTAGCAACCCAAAAGGTTTAAGAATAACCTAGCCAAAAAGGTTGAGTTGAAGCAATTCCACTAACGACTACCACAAGAGACAGCCAAAAGATTGAAATGTAATTCGCATCAGTAGCAAAACTATAAACAAAAACTTCAAATATAGTCCAATTAATTACCTCTCGCTACGACGCCCACAAGCTATACATTTGACTTTCACATATCCACCAGGATCCATTCCTCCTCCCTTGCTCGTATCTGGCTTAAGGAGTGTAGCAGCTTCCCAGGACAAGGATGTAATAATTTCCAACCAACTCTCTTTGTCATCTTCATCACCCACAGGTAGATTTTCAACCTGTAAAAGCTGAGCTACCAAAGCTCTAAAATGACCTTCCACTACATTCTTAATGGCCTTTTTGTGCTCCTCACTTGACTTATCCCTACTTAACTCCCTACTACGAAAACTGTTTGAAGGGCGTAGGTATCCCCACTCTCCTGTCGCACCTCCATCGTCATCGTCGTCATCAGATAGAACAGCTTCTTTCTCATCTTCTTCATCTTCTGGTTCTGGAGGAACCCAAAGTAGTCCATTATTCTCAAAATCTACAGGTTCAGCATCTCTACCTTCTATATCATACAAAGGAGCTTCACTTTCATCACCATGATCATGTTCATCTGCTTCGTCCCCGGTTCTTTTAATTTCTTCCTCACCCACAGGATCAAAATTCTCAGGTAATGGGGAAGAGCACATGCTCTTTGTATCTGCGTTATTCTCCGATGGATGAACTTTATGTGGTCCATGGATGTGGTCAACCTCACTAATACTGACGGCACCATAATAGTCATCACTTTGAGAAAAATGCCTTGTTTCTGAATCTGATCGATATGCACCATAGTCGTCATCCTCATCGTCACTCCTGAAAATAGACAATAAAGTACAGATAAATGGCAAAGTGATAACAGAAACGATAAAATTGGGAACAATCAGGAAACACTGATATACAGTAAGCATGCTCACTGGAACAATCAGAAAACACTGATATATTACTCGCCAGAAACATTAAAAAAAAATAATCTTTTAAAATTACAACTCATAACATGGAATAATTTCCATGCAATTATATCGTACTGTTTTCCATTCACAGCTAGCACAAACATCTGCACTTTAAAAGGTCAAGGATCCTGCAACATCTAATGTGCTGCACAGGAAGGTACATAACAATTCAATGTGTACCTGTTTAAGCAGAAGCCAAAATTATCAGAGGCCACATCCCCTATGTCAACACTGGGATTTGTGCTCCTTCCAGATATCATATTGTCTTGCTCGGCAGTAACTGGATCCATTTCGGCAGACTGACAAGGGCTAAGACCAGAACTATATGTGACTCGCTGGTATGGACCAGTAGAATAAGGAGTTGAACCAACAGTACTGTTACTACTGTTACAGGTGCAGCTGGACTTGGTGCTGGCCAAGCTTGTTGCAGATGGCGATGGGCTGAGACCAGGGCTGGGCACACAGGTCCCATCTTCAACTGCTGCTACTCCTTGTTCCCATTGCTTAAAGCAATAATTACAGACACGGATCCTTTCACAGTCTTCTCTAACAGTCTTAGGTTCATCAGATGGGGCAGGAATCGAGTTTGATGTACATTTGGCGCAGAAAACTCGACCACAAAGTCGACAGTGATGTCTTCGGTTGAATACAGTAAACTGGGAATCACACTCGTAGCATACTCTGCAACTGTTATCGGGCATCCAAAAGTCCCGTGACACATTCGCTGGTTCAGTCCTTCGAGGGATCCAGGACTTAACTACGTCAACTAGCTCGGACAGTTTGTTGTCGGGGGTGCCCATGGACAACTATCCCACCCGAGCCCCCTCATTTTACAAAATTCTCATCTGCCACTCTCACTAGAACACCACAAATCACTATCCTGTCAAATGCCAAGTAAACTTATAAATAATGCAACCCGAACAAACTCAGTAGTAGATGTAACTCCCAACCTCTATAGAAGCATCAGAATCCAATCCACAACTACGCAAAATCATAAGTACTGAACACTATTACAATAAACCTTCCTAGAATCATAGACTTCCGAAAGACCAGAAATACTCCAACATTAATATATATTTCAAAAACAATGAACTCTTGGTAAAAAAAAAACAAAATTATTACATGCAATTAAGCAGCTTGAATTCTAAACCAGAAGCCGAAGATTCAATCGCTTAGTCCTCAACTTCCAAAAGGAAATAAGATTCTTGCTCAGTCACAAAACCCAGAAACCCTCGACTTCCGATTCACAATACCAATCACTGCAACAACAAAAAAAAAAATGATTTCACAGAATCAAATAAAAAACGAACCGTACAGAAAATTGAGTAAACACGAAAAAGCAATCCCTACTCAACCAGTCAGCTGTGAATAGACAAGATATACACAAAATTCACAGAGACCCCACAGAGAAACCGTAATCAAATGGCAAAAAATAAGATAAGCAGCCTCAACTTCGAAGCAAAAACCTTAATCAGATCACCGGGAGGCAATAATTTAAAAATAAATAGATTAAAATAAAATAAAAACAAATCGACTAGATCTGCGGAGAGTTAACGTAAGGTGGAATTTGACTAGGTTGGGGAATAATAATAGTAAAAACTGTTGAATATAAATAAAAATGGATGAGAAATGTGGAACCTTTAGTGACGAATTGATTGCATTATGGATTGAATTGAGTGAAGAAGGTGGTGGAGATGATAAACACATGAGATTTACGATAAAGAGATTCACGAAAATCGTGTGGTGAGCGAAGCAAAAAATTCAACCTCGGTGTCCTTCTGTCTCTGTCTCTCTCTCCTTTGCTGTTTTGCTTTTTATTTATTTTTAATTAATAATGTTTTCTTCTGGGTTGTTGTTTCGCCACTGTTTTATGTGGCACACAAAAAGTCCATTTTCAGTCAACTGTAGCCTTTTTTAAAAATAAAAAAAATATTGTGCAATTCTTTGTCCCATAAAATATCGTTAATAGACCTTTTAATTTTATTTCTTCCGTCAATATTGAATAAGTATGAATTTTTATTATAACAAAAAATAATAACAAATAAAAAAATAGTGATATTTTTTAACCAGGCATGGTTTATTCGAGATTGGTCGGAGAGATGTTGGGGAGGAGGTCGAGTGGGCTGGAGTGTTGCGTTTGATTTGGGGTTTGTCGGGTCCATTTGAGAAGTTATCAGTTGGATCATAGATCGAAGGTGGGATAAACTTATACTGGAGGCAGATGTGGAGCAAGTTATCTATGCTTAAGACTTGAAGGAAAGATTTAATGTCTTGAGTCTTATTTTACGTGACATTTTGTTTTTAACTTCTCATTGCTCTAGTCTATAATTTGCATTTGTTAGGAGAGTTGCGAATTAGATGAACCATGGAACAGATTATGTTTAGTTCCTTTAGGAACATCAAATAAAATAATTTATGTCTAGTACCAAAATGAATTCATCCAATGTAACAAAAAATATATAATAATTTTCTATGTGAGTTCTGATTGTTGTCAAATAAAAGTTAAAAGGGATTAAACACAAATTTAGTATTTGATTATACGGAAATGAAAATTACATAAGGTACCTTTGTCATCTCTAACATTTGGCACTCTTTAAATTTTTTTCGCAATCTTAAACTACATGAACTATGTTTGAATCTTTTTGTCAATTACATTTGACGGAAAATGTTGCTATTTAGTCATATGCTCTACACAAGATCAATTTTTAAAATAAAAAAAAAAATCATCAAAATGTCTTTCAATTTATCCTTCATATTCAAACTAATTGCATTGAAAAATTATTTATTTTTTATAAATTTCATTTGAGTTTATTCCTTTAATATATGATCATGCAACATTTCATAATTATCAAATGCATCATAACTAATCTCAACAGATTTCAACCATTCAAAACTAACATGTTTCATTAATAATCATAAATTACGCAACAAATAGATTACAAAGACAATTCTCACAAAACAAATTACATCATAACTAATATCAACAAAGTACAAGAGGCCAAATAATGATAGTCGTTGTCGTGCCTACGAGACACCACCTCTTAGGGGTGTCCACGGGGCAGGCCCCGGCTCCGTTGGGCCTAAAACTGGGCCGGCCCGCTATCAGCGGGGTTCAAATAA
>JAYMTE010000472.1:0-17975 GCA_036897545.1 Pelargonium fulgidum
TGTCAAATAAAGAGTGCGCCACATGTCGTTCAAATAATGTATGTCTTTCCTATTATATATATATATTAGATAGATTAGATTATATATTTGGTTATGTCATAACATATATGTTCTCTAGTACTATTCTTCTGTTTTTATGTTAGCTTTAATCACAACAACGGTTGGAGAAGCAAAACTTGCTTAAAGTATTTGTAATCTTTCTTTCTTTTCTTAAATTAGTGAAGAACGAAGTTTCCGTCTTCTCTGATTTTAGTGAACACATCTAAATATAATATAACTTAGACGTTAATTAGCCTTAAGAGATACATGATGGTAATTTAATGGTTGGAATGTATCAATAATTTATAGGCTATTGTGCACATGAAAACACATTATAAGGATGATACTTATGTGTAAGCATATTTTTAGTAAGTAATGATAAAATTAATCATTCAATATATAAGTTATGAATTAAGCATTTGTATGTGAACTAAATTAATATTGTTAAATAATGTTAATGTACACAAAATTCTATAGTCAATAAAATGATATAGATACAAAATATTATTTGTTAATTTTACAAAGAGCTTGATTGAGTTTCAAACCATTAAAATATGTTAAGAACGAATTTGAGAGATTCTTCCATAGACCCTAATATAATCAAATCTCAACCAAGATTAAAAACGGTTGTACAAGAACAAAAAAATTGGTGCTTTAGTGATGCCACAACATGGCGAGAAATTCACGCCCATGGGGAAACTCAACTCCATGTATCACTTATCCTTATGTCCTTAGTAACTAATCCATACGCACTACGTGTTCGGAAATCTCAAAGGATCTCGCTTCGAATGTGAGAGTCACGTTGTGCCTTTTGGAAGACTTGTCCGCATGTATCACTTATTATGACATTTTCAATAATGTGTTTGTCACGTGTCTATAGACCTTCAAGGACCTAGCCGTGCCATGCTCGTGGGGATTGGGGAGGCTCGCATCCACGTGCTCTTTATTCTCACATCTTCAATAACCACGACTCTGGACTTAAGGCTTCCTTCAAAGTCCTCCACCTTGAAACTCGAAGCTACTAGCCTCACCTCCAAGTGCTACCTTCAACGAGGTTAAGTGACATAACTAGAACACACACACATATATACTACGCAACATTTATCAATCTTAAATGGTGAATATATTTTTTGATGCATAATTATTAGTTTTTTTAAAGTATAAATGATTATATCAATTTTATTTTCCAATAATTTTTTTATTTCTGCTTCGTTACAAACCAACAATTAACATGAAAATAATTTTTATTTGCACATATTAATTGATCCAAACAACATTATACAAAAATGATAATATCAAAATTGATTATTCATTCTCGTCAAAATTCTTATCTAAACATAACTCGATATGTGCTTAAAAAGGGAGAGAAGAAGTATTAAACTATTCATGGTTTTTTTTTAAAAAAGTGTTAAACCATTCACAAGTCATAAACCACACAAAAAATGGGTGATAGTAATGTTACAAATCCGATGAAAACGTACTACCAATAAAAAAGATAATTGCAATATTAGTAATCATAACAAAAGAAAAAAAATGATTGATATGGAGTAAAATCATACTTATGTTATTATTTTTAGTATACGGCAATTAGAACACGCTTTCATGTGAAAAAACAAATCTGCAATTCATTTTGAAAAGTTTACGCCAATACGAAAAGTACTTGAAAATGTAAATGTGCACGACGATGATGAAAAATATAGCAATTCTATAATATTACATAGTCGAAAATAAAGATACTACAAATAAGAGCAACCACGTTGTGTGGGTGAAAAGATGATGGAAACAAATGGTATTACAAGGAGATCAAGTGTGGATAATAATGTTGTCATTGTGGAATATGTTTGGGATTCATTGGAGTCATCAAATTTGTTCCTTCTGTAGCAAGAATGCAAGTTTTGTAATTCTTAGCAAGAACCTTTCAAAGGGCATATATGCAATTTCACATAGGGAATTTGGAGGTTAGCAAAAAAAAGTGGTCAACTTGTGAGCATTTGAGAGGGGCAATCTGGTAAGAGAAAAAGATGCTCCTAGGAACTTTTCAAGCGACCAATAAAAGGTGAAGCCAAAAGGCAGTGATGACTGGTCAGTGAGTGGTGTGATTCTTTGTTTTGTTCTGTTTTGTGACTGAAAATGAGCAATGAAAATGGTGGTTTCAGCTTCTGCTTCTTCTTCCATTGATATTGCTTTTGCTGTTTCTTTCACCTCCAATTTCTCCTACTACCCATATGAAATCAGAGCTCAATCACCATTTTCAAGACCCATCATCTCCTTCTCTGACCGACCCTTTATTCATTTTCCCAGAAAGTGAAAACCCATTTGTGTATAAGACGAACTGTTACGTATGGAGTCGTCGGAGAATTGCTCCGTCAAGGTCGCCGTCCATGTCCGTCCTCTCATCGGGGACGAGCGCCAACAGGGTTGCCGAGAATGCGTTGCGGTTACTCCCGGAAAGCCTCAGGTGCTCAAAGTTCATATCTTTTTAAGCCCCTTTACAGCTAATTTTGGAACTACTTGTGTTTATGTGTAAAAAATAAAAACTGTAGTGACAACAAAGGACCAATTGTTAAGGTTTTGAATTTTGATCATGCCTAGGTACAAATTGGTACACATTCTTTTACATTTGATCATGTCTATGGAAGTGGTGGCTCTCTATCATCTGCCATGTTTGATGAATGCATTAGTCCACTTGTTGATGCTTTGTTCCAAGGTTACAATGCTACTGTACTTGCCTATGGCCAGGTAATGTGTTTTTTGTAAAAAAAAAAAAAAAAAAAAAAAATGTATGTTGTTTCCTTTTTCAATTAGCTGTTGACATTTAATAGAGTTGCAGACAGGATCAGGAAAAACATACACTATGGGAACCGGGTTCCGAGATGGTAGCCAAACTGGATTGATTCCTCAAGTTATGAGTGCACTTTTTGGCAAGATTGAAATGTTGAAGCATCAAACCGAATTCCAGATGCATGTTTCCTTCATAGAGGTAACTTAACTATCTACTATTTCTTACTAGTTTATGTCAGAAATTATTTCGTTTTCTGTAACTTTACCAATGTGCTAATGAGAGGATTTGAATTTGAAGATTTTCAAAGAAGAAGTGGGGGACTTGTTGGATTCTGTTTCTCTTGGTAAATCCGAGGCTTCTAATGGACATGTTCTTAAAGCTGCTGCTCCTGGGAGGCCGCCAATTCAAATTCGCGAAAATTCAGATGGAATTATTACCTTAGCAGGAACAACTGAAGTTGCTGTTCATACATTGCAAGAAATGGCTAATTGCCTAGAGCAAGGATCATTAAGTAGGGCAACAGGGAGTACAAATATGAACAGTCATTCCAGGTAAACCATGAAAGTCTCGTTGATTTCTTACATTTCCCATTGGAAAATTTATGTTGTTGGGGGAGCCGTTCATTTTCGAGTTGTGATATTGTCACTGGCCATCAATTTCTATAGTATCAACATATTAAATGCAATTTTTTAATCTCCCAACTTTTCATAGCTATACTTCGATGGTAAAAGATGACAATTATGTTAAAGATCTGATTTTTTAAAATTAAAAATAAAACATAAAATGAAGAAGAATAAGAAAGAGATGAATGTTTTATAACCTCGGGAAGAGGGTTACTAGACATTGACCCCATAGAAGCTTCATGTACTTTAAAACGTTGAATCGTTGATATTTGTATGACAACCTTGAAGTGGGTTATGCTAATTTATAAATTTGGTTTAAAGTGTGTAATATATATATTCACATTTTTCAATGATTGAGATTTGATTTTCTTCCTGTTTCTGTTCACAAAATATAGATTAATAAATCATAATTATAAATATAATGCTTGGAAAGACTTATTTTGTTCTTGTGGCTTACATGTGAATTTTCAAAATCTTATGGCTCTTGGTTTTTCTATCATATGTTTGTCACAGTCGGTCGCATGCCATCTTCACAATCACTTTAGAACAGATGCACAAAGTACATTCAGGTTTTTTGGGCAATGACCCTCCAAATGAGGATATGGGTGAAGAGTATTCTTGTGCAAAGCTCCATTTAGTAGATCTTGCAGGATCTGAGCGGGTAAAAAGAACAGGTTATGATGCTCTTCGTTTGAAAGAAGGTTGGTATCCTACTTATTGTTTAGATATGGTTCTCTTTTGTGTCTTTTAACATGCTAACTTCTAATGTGAACAGGAATTCACATTAACAAGGGCCTTCTTGCGCTCGGTAATGTCATTAGTGCGCTAGGGGATGAGAAAAAGCAGAAAGAAGGTGTGCATGTCCCTTACCGAGATAGTAAACTTACTCGGCTTTTGCAGGTTAGGACAACATGTGTTAACCATCTTTATCTCTGAAATATAAGGTTTTATGAAACCTGTAATTTTTTGTTCTACTATAAATTCTACATGCTGACATTGCCCTGATATCTATTTTGCAAGTTTCATATTGACCTTTGTACACACTGCTCTGCCAAACCATATTAAGATTGCCTATACTAGTGATTCAACCATAGATAACAGATAAATGACTTCGGCATGTCTATCTATTGGCTTCATAAATAATTTTTATACAAAATCTTGCAGCATTGTCAATGTGAAATAGAGCTATAAGGATTTTGATTCTCATGACTTTCTGATGTCTAGACTTATAGATGCAAGGTTAAGTTTGACTGAATTCTAATATAGCTTACTAAAGGCCATAAATTTGGTAGTGGTTTGAACTGTTTGTTTTCCTAAATTTTAAGGAATGAAGATGTAATTGTTGGGCTATGATGTTACAAGAAAAATGAGATTCTTATTATCAAGAATTAGGATGCCATCATCTGACTGAGAAATGACATTCTGGTTTATGCATTCTGACAGGATTCCCTTGGCGGAAACAGCAAAACTGTCATGATAGGTGATTTCTGATTTACTTTATAATTTTTTAGAGCTGTTTGACCGTTTGTGCTCCACTATTGTTGTCTGTGTCAGTCTTGCTTTTATTAAATTATCTTATGAAAATCTATTATCTTCTGTTCAAGCTTTGTTGATTTGTGAAAATAACATCAATTACTGGAACTTGTTCTTCCATTCACAATTTTCTGGTGCAAACTAAATACTTCTATGTTATTCGCTTGTTTTCCAAATTGTAATGTATCATCTGTCATATTGCAAATGAATTATGGATGGTTATTTTCCAATTTATCTTCATTGTGATTTGTGAAAAGAAGAGACTTCACAATCTCTGATGCATTTTGAATCTACTTTGGTATTTGCAAAACTAATTCCCATTGTGGAAAAGGAAAACCTATAGCGGTAAAATTACCGGGGGTTCTATTTATCTCTCTAATGCTTTCAAAGAAAATTTCTGTAACTAAATCCATTTTATAAAAAGCAGTCTTTTAGTCTTTGCTTATTGCACTTCTTTTTTCATGAGAATAAGGTACACGATCACTACTTTAGTTTGATACTACTCTGGTCATGTTGTTGTTTTGTTAGTATTTCATATGCTTGACACAATGTTAATCCCAAGTGCTAGTGGTAGATATATGAATAATTTCCTTGTGTTACTGTTATTTAATTCATTATAGTTATCATTGAACTTCTCAGTTTTACTCGCGAAGTGGTCTTAATATGCTCTCTGGGTACGTTTGGAGTTAAAATTTCTTTCACTTACATCTTATTAATCATGCATCTTGCCTTTCTTTCAGCCTGCATTAGTCCCGCTGACATAAATGCTGAGGAAAGTCTGAATACTCTCAAATACGCTAATCGGGCTCGAAATATCCAGAACAAGCCTGTTGTAAGTTTATCATAGTATCTCTCTCGCATCCATATATGTACTCTTATGCAGATGTGGAAACTAGACCTAGTTTTAATTTCACCGTGTTCGGGTTTTAAACAAAACCTTATTTCATTTACAGGCTAATAGAGATTTAATATCCAATGAAATGCAAAAGATGCGTCAGCAGCTAAGGCTACTGCAGGCAGAGCTTTGTGCTCGTGGAGCTCCATCCGATGAATTTCAGGTATTTGCTGTCTGTAGATTGCAGACAGAACTTTCCATCGAGATAAACTGCATTGATTTGGTGTCTTCATAAACGTTTCTATATATAGGCTCTTAAAGAAAGAATCACTTGGCTTGAGGCCACCAACCAGGATCTTTGTCGAGAGCTTCATGAATACCGCAGTAGATGCGCTGTTGTAGATCAGCGTGAAACTGATGCTCAAGTATGCCATTATTGACTAATACAATTCATCTTTTGGTTTCTAAATACAGATCCTCCTTGCATAGTAGAATAGTTTGTATTTCTAGTTTCTGACATAATGGTTTCTAAATACAGAACCTCCTCTTTCTTTTATTCTTTTATACAAAAATCAGGTAGCCAGTGTTGGTTTTGGAAAAAGTGATGGACTTAAGAGGGGCTTCCAGAGCATTGATTCATTTGATCCTCAAATAAGTGGAAGCATATCAAGTAAATCTCTCATTTAATGTGGACAGTATCATTTATTCATAGGATCGAGTAAGCTTCACTTATAGTGCCATATGGTAGTTAAGCCATTTTACATTTTGGGCACAACCTGCAGGTGAAAACTCTGGAGAAATTGATGAAGTGACAAGGGAGTGTGAGCATGCACTTCGGCGGAATACTATGGATAAAGAGTTAATCGAGTTGAACAAACAGTTGGAACAGAAAGAGGTATCCTTTACTGACCTTGTTTTATGTTTCTACACAGACACAGACAATACTTATGAATACACATGTCATGGAGTCTTAAGCAAAAACTTAAACTTAAAGGGTGGATGAGTTCCTTGCATCTTATCTCTTTAAGGATAACACTGCTCTCTCTGGTTATCAAGTACCAAATAATTGTGTATTTGTACTGATTTTGGTGAATAAATTGCTTAGCTAGTTCATCATAATCGAAGCTAGAGAGGGTATTTAAGCTTGTTGTGTCCTTAATATGTAAATCATTGCTATTCCTTGGTCCTGGAAGGTGACAATTTGAATCCAGGTGAAAATGAGCAAAAGACTGCTGAATTAGCCTCTAGTTGCATAATTCTAACTTGTATATGGGTAGCTCGTATGTTCTGCTCTGTGTGTGTGTGTGTGTGTATGTGTGTCATAACCCTCATTTATATCTCTTACCAACGTTTGCTCGGTTTTAGTCATTAGAGTTTTGATTTCCAGGATGGAGCTGACACATTAACTATTCATACAGGCTAAGCCAGCATTTACTTTTTTGCAGTCTGAGATGAAACTTGTCAGTGAGGCGGACGTTGAATCACTCAAGCATAATGTTAGGAAGAAAATCTTGGAAGTTGAGGAAGAGAAAACAACTGTGCAGGTGAAATTGAATGTTCCTGCAATTTTGTTTTCTGCCATATGTTCACTATGGTGACTGATGTTCAATGTATTATATACAGAAAGAGAGGGACCGATTGTTGGCTGAAGTAGTGAACCTTGCTGCCACTTCTAATGTACAAACACATGAAACCCAAGATTTTTATGCTCAGAAATTAAAAGCACTAGAAGCACAGGTGTGATTATGAATTATCCAAATGCTAATCTATTAGGATCCATTGTTATACAAATTTGTTTTAAAAGTTTTAATCATGAACATCAGATTTTAGATCTGAAGAAGCGAGAAAACAATGTTCAGCTTTTTAAGCAAAAGAAAAAAAGTGACGAATCAGCAAAGCGGCTGCAAGCTGAAATACAGTACATCAAGTCTCAAAAGGTTGGTTTTCATTCTGGTGCTAAAAAGTTGAATTTAGTTAAGTTTCACTTAGTTGACTAGTATCTGATGCTGTTTGTATGTATCCTGCTTGCTTTTCACTTTGCAGGTTAAGTTGCAGAATAAGATAAAACAGGAGGCAGAACAATTTCGACAGTGGAAGGCTTCTCGTGAAAAAGAATTGATGCAGGTGCTTCAATTCTCAAACTTCTCATCATGTTTTTTTAAATTATTCTATGCTTTTACGGAACTTTTTAGAGTCCTCAGTGCCTTCATGAAATCTATAATTAATAGCATTTTCCTTTTTGGTTGACCATATTTTGATTTAAATTGAAATTTCAAACATGGTTTTAGGTTGCAGTTTGGAACATGGATTTGATTTATAATTTTAAATTTGAAATGTTGTATTTCAAATACAAATATAATGTTTGGAGAATCAAAGAATTTCAAATGACAAGATCAGAGCTTTCATTTGAAATCTCATGTTCTAGGCATGTTTTGAGGCTATTGGATTCACTCAAATCCAAATCCAAATTCTTAGAGTTCCCAAACCACCTCATTTGGCTCAAATCCAGCAATACAAATGAAAAGATGGTTCCTAAACACACCATTATGTTATTTTTGGCTGCTTTCTATTGCTATTTTTTTAAAAGACAAACTGTTTAATTATGATGGATAATTGGTACATTTACTATGTTATGTAACTGCAATTTTGATCATAATTGTTCTCAAACAGCTTAGGAAGGAGGGAAGAAGAAATGAGTATGAACGGCATAAACTTCAAGCTTTGAATCAACGGCAGAAAATGGTAAATCTTTATATTCTTCATTTGTTTTGTTTTCTGGATCCAGTAATAAACTCTATCGTGATGATTGGCCATTCTCCTCCCCATCCATAATACCCAAATTTTGACTTTTGAAATTTTGTAATCCAAGCAGACAATTACTAACACTAATAAGGAAATACTTTTAGGACGAAAGGAATGAATACAATTACTTGAGAAACGAAAACCATCCCTTACAGAGACTGAACTAATTTAAGCCTCTTCCAAGTTTTGTTTATGTACAACATTGGTTATGTTTGGGTGAAATTCAGCCTTTTTTTCTGCTTAACCATTAGAAGACAAAGTTGAGATCTATACCAGCTATTGCTAATTTTTGTAATCTTTCTTGTAGGTTCTCCAAAGAAAAACAGCAGAAGTAACAATGGCTACCAAAAGGCTAAAAGAGTTGCTGGAAGCCCGCAAATCTTCAGCACGTGATAACTCGGGTATATATTTTTTTCCTTGACATTTCCTGCTGACAATTAAAAAAAAAAATAATGGTTTATTGTTTCTTTCAGGTAACTCCAAAGGGCATGCACCAAGTTGGCAGGTAATTGATCTATGCTGAGTTTTTCCTTGTCATTCAATATGTTGATTCACATGTCAACACATTTTTAAACCAAGTGACTCAATAGAGGATAGTTACTGGTCAATATCAATATATTATCAGTAACTGTCTCATATTAACTTTCTAAAGCTATTTAAGCTATAAGACATGCACTGAACATGGTCAGGTTTCTAGAACTACAAACAGAGTGGGAGGTTTTGAACCTGATCTCCAGCAGCCCAAATGTGACCCATTCTTTTCTTCTATAGGGAAATGAAAAATCTTTTCAGCGCTGGCTTGATCATGAACTAGAAGTCATGGTGAAAGTGCACGAGGTTCGCTTCGGACATGAGAAGCAAAGCCAAGAGTATGCTTTTTGTTCTTTACATAAAGCAAAGATAAGAGTACTTCCTCAGCAGCAGCACTTTGTTTCGACATTGCAGTTGATAGCTAGCTAGCATTCAAGTTAATTAGGAAAGCATAATAAGTATCCGTTGAGTTATTCTAGTTTCCGTCTTAGTTAAGATAGAGCGACACTGACTTGCTTAGGACTGTTAGCAACAGAATACAAAACCGCAATGGACCGGGCAAGAGTTAGGTTCAAGAGCATTCACCTTCGACTTAGAATCAGAATCTGTTATTCCTTTATTTGCCGGCAATCTACAACAGAACTAAGACAATTAAGGAGTTCTGTATTCAGTTATTCAGTCCCAACTGCAAAAGCTTCCTTTCAAGAATTAAGAGCTACAAGAATATATTCTCAATGCCGGCAATGTCATGTTAATCTGTTCTCCTGTACTGGCTTTTCTTCCTCTGCTCAGACTAACACTCCTTTTTAGTATAGAGAGGCAAATCTTGTCCCTTTTTATACCGGCTTATCCCATATCTCGTATTAGCTTCAAGGTTGGGTATAAAGGGGTAGCTAACAAAAGGGTCCTCCTTATCATTAAAAGACTCACGACTCCCTTGGGTAGAGAAAAGATACTATCATACTAAAGCTTGCTTTTCTACTAAAAACAATATAAAATAAAGTTGACAGGATTCGCTCCACTATAATTAATTGGATCTCATACTAAGCTATCCGTTTATATTAAAGCATTGGTTATAAATTTTCTGTCTTACTTGTTATATAAGAATTTCTGCTACGTGGTAGTAGTACAACCATATCTTAGAGAACCCCTTTAGTTTCTATTCCAGGTCCAACTCACATAAATTCTTCTATAAGTCTCGAAGTTTCTAGTTTACCGACCTTTAACGGGTACTTTTTGTAATACGTCAAGAAAGAATTCTATTATAGGATTTCCAAGTTCTAGAAAAAACCAAAAGAGAAGCGCACTATAGCACAGTAACCCTTTATTGGTAGTTTTAAAAGTTAAATCAATACTTGTAGTTATGAAATCATAAGTGTCTCATAGGAAACGTGTTAGATCTTTATCACTAAACAAAGCTTAAAGTGTGAAAAATTCTCTACTTTTCTTTCATGGGTCCTTGATTCCCTAATTTCGCACAGAAGTGAATCAGAATTCTCAAAAGGGTATCTCCTGCATTAGGACTCTAAACTTACTAATCTGTTATAATATGTATAACTTAGCCCAAGTTCATAAGATAAGAAAAGCTCAATTCTATACACAAGATTTCTAGTCTGCTCACGACAACAAGAACATCGTTCTGGCTCTTTGACCTTTACTTATCAATGACGGCACTCAGTATTAGGTTTGAGTTGAAAGAGTTCATCGTATCTTTTTATACACTTGGTTAACAAAAAGCTAAAAGAGAACTAATACAATAATTACGTTAAAAGCCGATAATAATTCTCTTTTGGGTAGTCAGAAGAGTCTTAAATTTAGAAACGGGTAGTATAGCTCTTAAGAAGGTAGTAGGCACAAGGTATAAAGATTTCCGTTGGACAGAAATGCAGTTTTAAGTTTCAGTGTTAAAGTAGCTATTAAGTAAGGAGTTTGCCTGTTTCCTTGTTTCCGGGTTTCCCGTTTCGGGTCAAATTTCCTATATGGATAAGATAGAACTATAAGGGATAAGCTGTCCTCTTGTTATTGTTTCCCAGTTTTCTAGTAGTTAGTAAAGGGATAAGTAAGGTCAGGGTTTTTTTCCTACCAATTTAGAAAAAGATCCTTTTTGTTTAGTTTAAAGCGATAAGAGTTCTTAGGGATTTAATAAATAGGGGAGTCTAGTTTCCTTTATTCTATTCTGTATTCTGGTTATAGAGGCTAAGGAATAAGGCATTTCTTTATAAATGATAGGGAAAATCTAAGTAATCTAAGGTACTTCTCTGCAACAATCTAATTAAGGAAGAGATCGGGAATTCAGTTGGTTGCTTGAATCGAAGATTCCCTAGGGTTCCCTTTTAGTAATAGTTGGAAGTGCTTTCCTGTCTCTCTAGCTTTAACACTGGGGATTCCTGGTCAAGTCAATCAAAGAGTTTCAGAGTTTCTATAATTCTTAAAGGTAAGCAGCTTTCTTGCTTTATGTCATGCTAGGATCCTAGTAAAACTAAGTAAAGATTAAAGAAAAAGGAATTAGAACAAGTAAGGAGGTCATTTTAAATGTTTTTCCTGATAGTCATTATGTAAGGTTGATTATACCCTATCCTATACTAAAGGCGCATTACCAGCCCTTCGCTGTGCTACACTTGGGTAGAACGACGTACTCCTAATCTCTCTAAGCAAGCTTACCTCATCGATAAGAACATGGGATCCAAAGGAATATACCTTATTAAGACTAGAAACTCCTATACTATCCTAAGATAAAACAGTAGCTTTCAATGTAAATAAGTACAAAAGCTATAGTTTATAAGATAGAGTACAAATATAAGGACCCCTGACTGACAAGAAGAAGAGTCTAGCTTAGGGGTATAGCTCCAAGGAAAGTTATAGCTACAAAGACTAATAGAAAACGCGGAAGAAGAGAGCATGATCATGCAGAAGAAGTCAGTCATGTTTGTTGGCTGTCATGTAGTTTCCTTTAGTAGAGGGTGAGGAACCTGTAAAGGTTCTTACCAGGGCAAGGAGTAGCTTTTAAGGACATTAAATGGAGAGGGCTTTTCTTACTTACTTTCAGCAGTTGTGGGTGTGGGTAAAAAAAGAGATTTTTCTATTACCTCTATAGACCTTGACAAAAACTCTGCATAACGAGCTTTGCACTAGCTAATAATTACCTTTTCAAATAAAAGGCAGAGATCTTTTATACAAAAAGAATATCCTTATCTTATATAGTAAATTTTCTACGAGAACCCCAGTGTTTATAGACTCAACTGGAAATTGTCTAATGTAATTCCTACTTGCTTTATGGATTGGTTTTTTTGAGTAGCTTTTATAAATAAATGGCTCTACATTATTTGGGTTTAATTACATACAAGGATTTTTTTTGATTAAAAGTAGTAATGTTTTGACAATTGGAAGTAGTACTCCTAATAATTTCGCAAGGGTCCATAAGCTTTAGTTTCTCTTCGCTCTTATCAAGGATTTCCCCTTTTAACTCTGTTTTCAGATACCTAGTATAAAGGAATCTTAGAAGTTATAGTTTTCCTTTTGCTCTCTGCTACTGATATATATAGGATCTAAACTTAATAGGTAGATATGATATTCCCAGTTTCCGGGCCCTGGAATTGAACAAGGGGTTGAGGGGAAGAGTATAGCTATCAAGACTCAGCCTCAAAAGCTAGCGAGTTAGAGTTTAGATACAAAGGCTCGGATAGGCGTGGAGAAAGTTATAGTTTAGCAGCAGGTAATAAGTAGTATATAAGTCAAGAAGATGGGTCTTATTTAGTATTTAAAAAAGTCAATAAAAGTCTAATGTATGGCTGTAGTATCCTTAAACTACTAGTAACACGAACCTCCTTCGCTACAAGTCATGTAATAATAAATCTTTCTAGAGCTCAATCCTCCTATAGGAATTAATAAGTAATACAAGAGGTATCTACACCTTATCTTATAACAATTCAAACAAGACTATATCTATTACTATCTATAAAGCTATAAAGAATCTATCTACTCTATAAATAACTTTACCTCTAATCTTCCTTTCTCTATCAGCTACATTAGAACTACCAAGGCTACAAGAACCCCTTCAGATCCTAAAACAAAAAGCCCCGGACTACCTTAGGTTGTAGAAAAATACAAATTACAGTTATATAAAGTTCTAGCTATAAGTCATTCAATATCAAATAGAAATTAGGAATGAAACAGTTTAAGTCAAAGAAGTAAGAAGAAGAGGAATACAAAGAAGAGTGCGGGTCTAGCTTCCACTCCTGCTAAGAAAGTGACAGGTACTAAGACTAAGATACAAAGTATGAACAAGATGGAGATTCTGAAAGCAAGTAAGAAAACGAGTCAGTCAAGTCAATTTTTGGGGGTTATAGCGTAAGTATGTATACCTATAGATACCTATTCCAAAAACTTACCCCGCTAACGCTCCAGTCGGTAAGAGTGACGCTATCAAGTCTCTCTAAGTTCCTTACCTCTCTAATGATAAACAAAGAAGGCTTTGAGGAGTATACCCTAGACTTATAAAGCAAACAAGAATAAAACTATCTACTTACAAGCTATGAGAGTAAACACTGAAAGGAGCTCCCTATTCCTATCTCCAGCTACTTACCCTATGCCCTTAACTATCTTACTTCCATGGGTGTACTGGCTCTCCCTTCTCCTGTTAATAATAAAACAGAATACAAATAGAAAGCCGAGAGAAGTAAGACTAAGTAGTAACTAAGAAAATAATACAAAAAGCTCTGAAAGGAAAGCCCAATAGCACAGGTTAGAAGGCCCATAAGACTAACAAAACTAAAAAAGGTCTAGCTTCTACTAAGAAAGTGACAGGTATCCGGATAAAGAGTAAGAAGAAAGAAGGTCTAGCTCAACAGAAAGCTACAAAAGTCAGTCCAATAAGTAAACAGCTCATAAAAATACAAATAGAAGTCAGAAGCAAAAGCAAGTATGTGTTATAACGTAAGTCAGTGTCTACCTAGGAATATCTATTATATGAACCTTCTTCGCAAAGCTGCAGTCGGTAATACGTACACTATCCTAATCTTACTAAGCTCGCATACTCCCAACCGATAAAACAGGGGACAAGAGTAAGAGACCTTAGCAAACAAGAACGCCTAATATTAGGCTCTATCTAACTAAAAATTGAGTACTATAACTCTAAGATAGTAAGCTACAATAAGACACTAGCTTCAGGGAATAACAAGAACTCTATTTTAAAAGCAAAGGACTTTTTCAATAAATTTTGAAAGAGTTCCCTGCGGTCATACCCCTCCCAATCGATAAACCCAAAGCACAATGAGGGATACTTAATTAACCTATACTTACTAAAACAAGAACAACGAACTCCTATCTAACTACCGAAACCTATTATCCTATATTCCATAACTACTAGCTAGATATACTAAAAAACTACTATAAATAATAAAGACAAGCTCCCTGACTCCCCTAAGAGTCTCCTTCGAGGTAAAGATCTTCCGTTACTTCTTCTATTGATCATACAAAGAATAGAAAACCAAAAACAAAGAAGAAACGAGTAAGTCAAAAGAGAACTCATACAAATATTGGGGTTACTAATGTTTATGAGATAGGATTTCCTTTTTCGAGGCTCTACCACCTATCCCTGTATTCTAACTCTCCACGAGAATTACTGTATACTTCTTAACTGAAATAGGATACACCACACCCGAAGCTAAAAAAAGAAAGGCCCGCACAAAACAAAATAGGGTAAATAAACTTTGCACAAATAACCTATAACCGAACAGTTGAGCCCCTTGTTAACTTGTCTAGCTAACCTGCAAAGGATTGCCTTATAAGAGAAAACCTGCTTCCCAAGGATCTCTATATCTATACTTTTACAGGAAACTCCTTACTTAAAAGAACTGAGGGCAACAAATCCAATCAAGTTAAGTCAGGCAGAAGCCTCTTGTACGGCCATTTCAGTAAGACAATCCTACTTTTTTCACTTCTTAAAAACTGGATCTAGTAAAGGAACAGGCTTTCCTACAGTCCTACAGCCAAAGAAAAAATGTGGATTCAAGCATGCTAATTTTAATATCTATAATATCCATCCATTAGCCATTAGTCAAGTATCTGCTGTATATCTGTCCAGTAATTCCTTGTATTAGAGTCAAGATTTCCTATGTCTATTTTGAATGACTTTAGATGGTTCAATGGGAAGGACCCCCACTCCTCAAGTGGAAGAAATCCCATTCGTCAAGCGGAACCGCTACCCAAAGTATATTCGTTGACCCAGGTTCTCTTACTCTTTTTAGTACAAATTTTTTATTTGATAAACTAACCTTATTAAGAGATTTGCATATGGAGGGGCTCCTGTGGCTATCATGTGACCCCCTTTCTTACGCGTATTACCTACTTCAAAGCTTCCTTTCTAACTCAACAGAATGCTCAAATCTAGTAACTCTGGTTCCAATAAAACCTTAGGTCAGGCAGTAGGAACCCAATCTACTTACTTTTTACCTTCCCTGTCTCGTTAACCAGGAGCCCCTAAAGGAAACCTTACTCGCGAGCTCTATAACTATTTTATACTTTTAAGGCCTTTTACATGCACTCAAACACAAATGAATCTGCCCCAGTAAACTGCTTTTACGCTATCTATCTCGTTCGTTTTAAGACACTCTAATGCCCGAATATTCCTCTTAAACTAACAAAAGGAAACAACCTTACTAGACCCCCTTTTGTGACAACTAAGGAACCCGCTTAGCCAGAAACGCACTCATTTCAGTTCAATTACTTTTTAGATTAGAGTATATAAGGGTATCCGTAACCTTGTCAACCTAGAAACAATCCCATAAACTGTTCACTTTCACGAAATATTTGTGCCCTCGACCCTAAATTACAAAACTTGAGCTCAGGCTGGGAAAGACATCTCCTTCTTTTTAGAATGGACCATAACTCACTGCCTATCTGATCTGACTTTCTCTAGACTCTTTCAAATTCCCGGTTTCGTTAACCAGCCCCAAAAGGACCTTGTAAGCTCTACACCTACCTAGACTTTCGTTTTTACAGGAAACTCCTGACTTTCAATAAACAATATAAAGGGAAACCTCAGCAAAAACTTCGGGCGCTACCTTAGAGATATCCTTGATCCTATATTTTAAATGGAAATCCCTTTTTTAGCTCCCCCAATATCCGCCCGCTTTAGATTATTAATTAAAACAAGGGAACAGGCATCAGATTCCTCAAACTTCTTTATAAAAATAACAACAAAAGAGAAAATATCTCAAATTCCTTAATAGCTCCTCTCATTTTTCAAATTCAGGAATGAACTAGAGATATTCTAACACTTTTAAGTAAATAGTTTAGAAAAGACTTAGGAAAAAGGGGAATCCAGATTAGAGAGAGTCCTGCCAAAGTTTATCTAAATTCTTTCTTTTTTCTGCAGTTTATATACCCAGAAATTTTCCATTTGACTAATTATTATTTGATTTTAATAGATTCTTTTCAAAATGCTTATCTTTCTAATTGGCTGCTTTACCGTACACTTAATATATTAGAGAGAAGACCGGTCAGGCTAAGTCTTTCCCTCTCCGTAGACTCTTACCTATCTCTATTGTGTACAAGGGTTCTATCCTCTAAAGTAATTACAAAGAGGAATAGACCTTAACTACTACTTAAAATTAAAAAGAGAACAAGTTAAACAAATTAGACTCTAATAACTAATCAAGCATAGGAAGACTAATACAAGAACTGCAATAAGTATATTTAAGAGAGACCCATCCTAGGGTCAGGGAATAGCCGCAACAACAAGAGGAAGCAATACGGGTTTTTATCTTAACTTAAGAAGGATTTTTATAGAGTCTCGGGATTTTGACTTGGGCGGAGTCCCAGAACGAATATTTATAGGGGGTCCTGTTACTGAAGAAGAGGGGTTTTAAGTAAGAGATCTTGTATTCTCATTTGAACCCGCGGCCGTTAGCTTAAAAGCCCAATGTTCTACCAACCGGGCTATACATCCGGAAAGTAAGTTCTCTCTATTTCATCAATAGGATTTTGAAAGATGCTAATCTATAATTGTGTCTATTACAGGCATGTTTAAATCGCTTTGACTCTTACCACTTAACTAATCCGTAGTTTACCCTATAAAAATAGGAGAAACACTAGACCTACTTTATATCTTATAGCACATCATTTGGCTAAACACGCTTTTTGGATTCTCGCTCCTACTAGTATTTATTTCAATATTATAAGAATTTTTTCTACCTAACTTTATATATATTCATATCTACAACTGTGTAAAGGAGGAAATTCGTATCCTTTATACCTCACCCGAGCCTCGGGCACGTATTGATTAAATAAAAAGTGATAACAAAATCTGCTCCTGATAGTTATAGAAACACAAGCTATGCTGCACAATAAGAACTTTATCCATTTCCCACAAACGGAAAGGCAACTTCAACTCTTCGTATGAAAGCCCAACGGAAAGGAATTCGTTAGAAGTAAAACATCTTCTATTTTGGGATGTTCCAAGTTAAGCCAGGCTTTAGGTAGCACGCATAGCTAGAGAAATATAGGGTATTAAAAAGCTTGTCCTTACTCTAAATCTTTGACCATAGACTCTTTTTAGAAAAGTTTGACACTATACCTAAAGAAGGATATTGCAAAGGCTTCTACGATTCGTTTTTCAAGAAGAAACTAACCTTATTTTTCTTTTATTTCGGAATATTTACTAGTGCACTTTTCAGTGACAAGCCAACTGCCCATACTTACTAGAGTGAATAGATCCAAACTGCGAAAAATAAAAGCTTCCGTGCCTCTTTCTATATTATAAGAAAATTCTACCACAGCACTTACTTGTACTTGTTTTCTCTTTGTAGTAAATACTTGATGATGTCCTGAA
>JAYMTE010000473.1:0-17974 GCA_036897545.1 Pelargonium fulgidum
TTTGAATAAAATATGTACGAAATATTAATATTTGTAATGAACTCATTAGAATGTTGAAATTTGTCCATTTCCTACATTAAACATTTTCATTAATAACATCAATTATACATATAAAAATATATAAAAAAAAACATACATGGAAAAATATTTTTCCTATAATTTTTATCTTTTTATTATATCTATTAAGTGGCTCTTCAATAAAATTATAACAAGAATAGACTCTCTATTTTATCTTCTTAATCTATTGTAAAGTTATAATAGTCATTTCAGTCTATCGGCAAAATTATAACGGAAATAATATCTTAATCTATCTTTCCTATTATGAATGAGCTTTCTATTTTCTCTCATTGATTCACATGCAATACCATAGTTCTCTATCTTCTTATTATATCTATTCAATTGACCCACAAAAATAAACTCTCAATTTTCTCTTATAGCTTCCCTCGCAAAACTACATCGAGAACAAACTCATTAAGAGAGACTTCAACAGTCAATTAACAATTTTAACTGAATTAAATTAATGGTCCTCTACCATAATAAAATATAATAAAAATGAGAGACAAAGTCCGGGTAGGTCGGTAATTAAAGCAGCTGGCCCAGAAACAAGAACAGAATCAGATCGATGCCAATCCAAACAAGCTAGCTAGCCAGCTATGGTTATGGGCAATACAAAAAAATCTAGAGGCAAAGTTTTGGAACTATCTGTATCTACACTCTACAGCTACAAGAAACACAAAAATTGTAGTTCCTGAGACATTATAGAGAATGTCTGTAGATTTAAATCAGGAACAATTTAACTAACAAACGTAATGTTATCAAGAGTTGCAGATAAGAGAAAAGAAAGTACCTGATCGAGCTGATGCTTGAAGGAACTGATCCCAGTAAGACAAGACCTCTAACGAAAAGCTATGGCGGACGATGAAATTAATAGGCAAAGAAAGAGAGCATCGACAAAAATTAATATGGAAGCGTAGATTGATCGAAAAAGGTTAGTGAACTCCCATCCCTTGTAGACCAATAACTCACATGGCTCAAGCACGATCTCTTGCTTGCGCTCGCTTACAGATCCATGCACAGATTCACAAACATTCTTCAATCATGAACCATTTTTAAATACCATTCTGCGAAACAAAATCATTACAGCTTCCATGTCTTGGGCCTCCAAGCTAGCTATTCTCGCAGCTTTGTGATCATGATTCACAAGTTGGCAACAACAAAACAAAAGCCAAAGCAGAGCAAAGAGATGGAGATTATATGGAGATATTGTAGAGAAGCACGTTGAGAGCAACAGTTTGGGTTGAGCAACAATGCTTCCTTGTCTCCTGAGAAACAATTAAAAGATATTAGAAGCCAAAAGATGAAAGTTTTTTTGTAAATTTTGGGAAATTAGATAGATAGTGTTAGCATATATGATGAAATAAAGGAGGTTGTTAGAGAGCATCTGTCCCAGGGGGATCACACAGAAAAGCATGGCCACTCAGGATAAAGCATCTTAAAAGTTTGGACATGTGTATTGTGGAACCAAGATTACCTAATCATTAACTTAGATTTCACTTTTCAACATTATCACAATCCATTGACATGCAACACATGTATACATGAGACAATATAAATTGAACTGCCTCTCATCTATTTTAGTTTAAGCTAATTCAACCTAATAATCATTTTACTACTATGTAAATTTCATTCATCCGTAGAACGAGATACCTACAAACTAAAAAAATTAAACGATGTATAAAAAGTGACGTTGTATACCTATATCGATTCATTATTGAGAACTCATACGCCTTAGTATTAGAAAAGTGACACATAGCATCTAGGCGCCACCTCTTTTCCATCATGCGGGCTATATCCTAAAGCACGCCTATGCAAACTCACTACAGAAGTGTATGTAAGGATTTGTTTCTGATCAAGCTCCCTTCCTATGCTTGGGACACATGGAGGTTTCAAAACTATGAGATTATGACGCTATTCAAAACAGTAGAAGATTTATATGTATAATCATATATTCAGTGAGAGAAAATATCATTTTACGCACTTGCGAGCTTATCTCTCTAGACCCTTTTCAGAATCATTTCTACCGAGATGTGATCGGAGTAAATTCTTTCTCTCATATACGAGGCTGATTTCCAAGCACGCACTCTAATCTTCTACTAATTATGGCTACCAAAGTTGTATTTTCATTAACCAAATTGGACATGATAAAAAGATTTTATAGTAGAACAACAGATTATATAGTATCGAGAAGGAAGATAAGAGAGAGAGAGAGAGGGATAATATAATAGGGCCACATGCAGGTGAATGGGCCACACAGCACGTGAACATACTTTTGAGCAATCATATTCATGATCAATCATCTTCTTATCTACGTGTTTGGTCCGCTTCTCCGATTGGTCTCTTCTGGTCTCGTCAAATCAAATCAACACCCAAGCAAGCCTGTGTTTGGACAGTCACACGACCTATAATTAACCCATCGCATTTCATCTTGTGCTTATGTCTTGTCCCACTCACTCAACCGCGTCGATGCCTCTGTATCATGCCAGTTGGATCATCTTCATGAGATTCACCACACCATCCTCTCTCTTTCACACGTGTTAAAAAGCTGTGTTGTAGATATAATTGGCAATTTGGACATGAATGTGGAGCATTCAATTCTACAAAACAACAAATTCAATCATATCCCATCCTATCAATTTTGAATTAAATCGGATTTTTCCTACAAAAATGGGAACTAATGGAACTTACCCACAAAAGGAAAATCTGAAATTTATTCGATTTGAACTAAAAAAAAATTGATTCCGTCTAATCCGAACTCCTTTCATGTCAAATTCAAATTACTCTTTTCAATTCTAATCCAAAATATAAAGTAGACTAGTAACCTAATATAAGTATATACTTACCAACTTCTTAAACCAAAGTATATAAATAAAAGCCCAACTCGTGTGACGGTCCAAACTAAATAGCAAAACAAAAGTTTGTATCTATTTTGGCACCTGTCAACCCTACTTTGGTATCTTTGTGGGCCTATTTCCAAATAATTCATCCAAAACAATGGACCTCAAAGCCCAAAAAAGAGGCCCATTACAAGAACATTTACTTGTTCATTCGATTCTAGGCAATCGTGGAATGTAACCCATATTTCCCTCCACCGATCCGGAAAAACCGCAGTGCAGTAGCATGTTCCCATCTCCACATCTTCACAACTCAAACCATGCACGCCATGCCAATCAACAAAATCACCGCCACCACCATTTGTGAATATCATCATCAACACATGAGCTAATGAGTAATTCCAGCGTCTCCAAAAACGTAGCCACTTGGCTATTCATCGTCCTCGCCATCATCTACATCTCCTACTCCTTCAACCTCATCCTCCGCGAGTACAGCCACAACCCCTCAGATTGCGCCTCCCCTTTCCCACTCAACCTCACCACCTTCCCCGCCAGATTCTCTACCTCCCCCACACCAACACCATCTCCGTCCTCCACCACCACCTCCCCCAAACCATCTCCGTCACCGTCCAATCACAGTACCAAACCAAATGCAGTTCAAAAAATCACCCAACCCGAACCAAAGAAACAACCCAAACCCATCAAGAAATGCCTCAAGGAGACGGAGCTCAAACACGTGGTCTTCGGAATAGCAGCCTCCTCCAACCTGTGGGACAGCAGGAAGGAGTACATCAAGACCTGGTGGAGGCCCGGCGAGACCCGGGGCTCCGTCTGGCTCGACCAGCAGGTCCCGGTGGAAGAAAATGACACCCTCCCGGATCTCCGGATATCGGAGGACACCAGCAAATTCAAGTACAGCCACGGGATAGGGATGAGGTCGGCCCTCCGGATCACCAGGGTGGTCTCCGAGATGCTCAAGCTCAAAATGAGCCATGTCAGGTGGTTCGTCATGGGGGACGACGACACCATTTTCGTGGTGGACAATGTGGTGCGAGCTCTAGCTAAGTATGACCACAACCAGTTCTATTACATTGGTAGTTCCTCCGAGAGTCATGTCCAGAACATCATTTTCTCTTACAACATGGCCTTTGGCGGAGGTGGGTTCGCCATCAGCTATCCGTTGGCTAAGGAGCTCTTCAAGATGCAGGACCGCTGCATCCAGCGCTATCCCGCCTTGTATGGCAGTGATGACAGAATCCATGCTTGCATGACTGAACTTGGCGTCCCTCTCACCAAAGAACAGGGCTTTCATCAGGTACTAATTATCTACCTAGCTAGCTACGAATTCACTAGTTCTCGTGATCTAGCTACTTATTTCTTGCTATTGTTATTGTTGTGTGTGCAGTATGATGTTCATGGAGACCTATTGGGACTTCTATCGGCGCATCCTATAGCGCCTCTGATCTCACTTCACCATCTTGATGTGGTAGACCCAATATTCCCAGGGATGAACCGACTAGATTCCCTGAAGAGGCTTTTCAAAGCCGTAAATGTTGATTCATCTAGTATAATACAGCAATCCATATGCTACGACCAGAACCGGTCCTGGTCTATCAGCGTCTCATGGGGTTATGTGGTGCAAATCACAAGGGGGCTCATGTCTCCAAGAGAGCTGGAGATGCCTACAAGAACCTTTCTCAACTGGTACCAAAAGGCTGATTACACTGCCTATGCTATCAACACTAGGCCTATCATGAAGAACCCGTGTCAGAAACCCTTTATTTTTTACATGAACAACACTTGGCGTGATGAAACTAAGAAGCAAACATTCAGTGTCTACCTTCGGGATCCATCCCCCGCTCCCAGCTGCAACTGGACCATGGAATCACCTGATACGGTTGATAGCATTCTAGTTATCAAAAGGCCCGATCCCTATCGTTGGCATAAGGTATGTATAAGTACTGAAAAGCTTGCAATATTGTTTAACTCTATCTAATCAACCATAAATTTTCTCTGCTTTTACAGTCACCAAGGAGAGACTGTTGTAGAGTCCTGAAATCGCGTAGGCAAAGAGCTTTGAATATATGGGTGGGAAGTTGCAGAGAAGGTGAGGTTACAGAAATATTGGAATAGAGGAAAAAGGAAACCATTGTTGTATTTGTTCTGCTCTGTTCTTCCATCTCTAGATCACAAAAATCAATGCTTTTTATAATGTTGTTAAAGCAGCAAAATTCAAAGCTAAGTCTTACATGTGAAACAGTACAGAATCTCCAAGCTCTCTGTTTCTGTACTTTGCCATGGAAATGGAAGCACAGTCCTAAAAGCTTTTCAGTTTGGCCTCTTTCTTTGGTTTCTTTTTGGACTTGTCCTGCAGCAAGAAAATAGAAACATGTATGCATTACAAACATAGACACTAACAACATTTTTAAATGGAACCACAGTCCTAAAAGCTATTCAGTTTCACCTCTTTCTTTGGTTTCTTTTTGGACTTGACCTGCAGCAAGAAAATAGAAACATGTATGCATTAAAAACATAGACACTAACAACATTATGTTTTTTTAAACTAACTTCCTCTCGTAAGAGATCAGATGATTTGTCGATTCATAAATTTCATTACTTACAACAAGGGGTGTTTCAGTAAGATTGTGAGAAGCTGAGGTAACAGGTGATGTAGAAGATGCTAGGCTAGCAAGTTCAACATGAGTGCCATTGAAAGACAGTGGGAGCTCTGACATCCTCATGCCGTAATGTGTTTCTACAATTCTGCCATCCTTGATCACCAAGTTCTCTGCTAAGTTTCACAAAATTCAGAATGTACAAATTTCAATTAGCAAAACATGAAGCACTACAGAATTGCAAACATCAATACATCATAAGATCATCCAAACCTTCTTGTTTTCCTCATTTTTCTCAGCCACCAAACACAAGCCATAGTATAAACAAGAAAATTGGCAACATTCTATAAATGAACACTATCATTAGGATTTCAAATTGTCCCTTTTAGTCTGTTTGCAATGGAACATTCTAGTACATGCACGGTGCAATTTACCCTATCAAATATTTGCAGTGGGTCAATGAAACATGGTATAATTTTGAGAACTAGAATCTGACACAAATTGCCAAGTTCCTATCATCAAGAACCAAATGAGAGAGAGAGAGATCTATCCAAACAAGAATTGCATCATTCTATACTTCCATGGATCACAGTTCTGGCCAGCCAAATAACATGAAAATTTTCATTTGGGCATTTAATCGAACACGTAGAGTGAAATGCACCAAAATACAAATTAACATGAAATCCATTAAAGAAACCGTTGATCGGTCCAACAGAGAGTATATGAAATGCATGAATTCACGGAAAACATAAATTAAAATATGAAAGAAACAATATCAATTACAAAATGGCGATAACTACCTGTAGAAGAGAACCACCAGAGGGCGAAGAAGCAGAAGAGAACGATGACAGGAATGGAATGGATGCACTTGCTTGCCAATCTCTCCCGCAAAATCTCCTTCTTGCTAATACCACCAGAATACGCCGGAAGATCGACGGAGTCGGAGTAGGAGACCAGCTGGTCCATCTTCCGTTTCCGAAACTCTTCATCTTGTGGCGGCTCTTCCACGTCGATGACGCAGTGGTCCTCCTCTGCTGCAGCTCGAGACGAGACCGTCGCTCGCTGCTGCATCTGCATTCTCGAGAGAATTCTTAGAGAGACGAGGGGTTGGAATTAAGGTTAGGGTTTGGATTTCTTGAGTGCGATTTGGTTTTAGAGAGACGAAAGGAAATGGAACAGACTGGTTTTGTTGAGAGGTTTTGTGTGACTTTGTTACTGTAACTCTACTTGTTATTCGATTTAACGGTTTTGAGCGGGAAATTTTTGGCACGTGCACCATAACTGTTTCTATTTATTTATTTTTTGGGTTTAATTTTTTTATCATAAGATAAAAGGCAAAGATTCGCCAATTTTTATACAGGCTATTTTTCCTCCCAGGAAAGAAAAACATAAAATTTAGCTGTTCAGACTTTATTTTAAGATCAATGGTCTCCAAATTTTTAGAAAGTAGTATCATTTTAGTTGAACGTTACAGTAAACTACAATTACGTGATTTTGTTTGCGCACATTGAAAAAATTATTAATTTAAATTTAAAATAATATATTAATGTGTCACGTGGACAATCATTTAAATGACATATGAACGTCACTTCAATAAAATTAACAATCAGTTATGTCAAACTAACGGGACAAATTAAACTGACAAAAAGTGCTAAAATGCAGGGATCTAAATGGCTAATTTCTAGAACAATGACTAATAATGACTTTCTAGTGAATTTTCATCCATTTATCAATGTGAAAAGATGCATGTAACTTGGACCTACCAAATGTTGTTTAAACATATGTTTTCGAAAACCATAATCTGTACGAGAAACAGCAGGTGGAACCAAGAAAGTGACCAGCAGATCCAGAATGAACAAGGTACCGAGTGAAGTTCATCTTGTTTTTAATACGAGGAAGACCGTATTTACAGAACTGTATCTTCTTACATACATACAATGAAGCCCATTCATATGCTCAAGTCACATGTACAACTAAACAGAAGAGAAGAAAGCTAAAAAAGAAAGTAGAAACTCCCTATGTGTGTGATAGTGATGATTTCAATAGCATTCGGCACTTGGTATATCTGTGACACAAAATTTGATAACCCGGCCCATCAATCATTCCAACAATTCAAAAAGAGACCTACCCCCTAATTTCTTGATTCTCCAGTTTCGCGATTCCAGTGCTTTCTCTCCTGGGCGTAGAAGCAGTACCTAGAGGGCTCTTGACTTTTTGGGTCGAGGGATTGTAAGGGTGGGAGGATAGGAAGTTTAAAGCAGTGACCACATCAGATACAACAGGCCGCAAATTAGGTTGTTCCTGGACACACATTGCTGCAATGGCGAGAGCTTGGTACAAGCCTCTTACAGGGTATTGGCCATCAAGCGCTGGGTCAACCATTTGTGAGAAATTTTTCCTGTCCCGGAACATTGGACGAGCCTGCAATAAGAAAAGATGGGATAGACCTTGTCATTACAAACCAGATAAGAGAGAAAAACGTAAATGGACTCAGTCGCGGAACAGCAGATCATTATATGTTTCCTCGTGACAAAGTAGAGATGGCAACACTAACAACATTCACCAATTGTATCAAAAAAAATGTCTTAGTGCAAGACATCAAGTAAGAATAGGGGTAGCTTCAGAAGAAACAACTACCAAAGGAAAGACTCGGGCGCTATCCTTACAGGCTAATGAATATTATACATTTTGCAAACAAGTACATGATAAGTGCAAGAAAAATTCCAGAAAATGCAACTAATGATAAGATTCAAAGAGACTAATGAGCTGTTCAGTAAAAGACTAGATTAAGTGATTAGAATTTAGTTCAAAGACGAAAGAAAAAACAGAAAGTGGTCGAATTCCAAATAATAATTATGTGAAGCACCAGAAACTGAGGCAGCATACAAGAATAGCCAAACTGGATCAGCCCAACTGCATTAATATAGATTCCTCTTGAAAAATTAACATTGAAAGTTGGGTTAATTTTAAGGAATGAGACCAATTTGGTGGCTCACATATGGATAATATCTTCCATGACACATTGTCTCAACCAAAACAACGGATATCTTAAAACTAAATCAAGCAACAGATATTAGCTGGTAAGAGTGAATGGGCAGAGATGACTTACCCACGCAACAAGATTTTGCTCTCTAGGACATCTACTAGTGTCGATCGCTTTCCTGCCAGTGATAAGCTCCAACAAAACAACCCCAAAGCTGTAAATATCTGACTTAAATGTCAGCTGGCCTGTCATTGCATAATCCGGCGCACAGTACCCATATGTGCCCATAACCCTGGTAGAAACATGGGTCTTGTCTCCGCTAGGGCCCACTTTGGCCAAGCCAAAATCAGATAGCTTAGCATGATATCCCTCCCCGAGTAAAATGTTAGCACATTTAAGATCGCGGTATATTACAGGGGGATTCATTTTGTCATGCAAGTACTCCAAGCCCCTTGCAGCTTCAGCTGCTATTTTCATTCTTGTATTCCAATCAAGGGCTTTTCTATTAGGTGGTAGGTCTGTACTACAAAAAAAGATACATGCAATGAAAAAGAAAAACTATTTGTCCGGTAACACCATGCAAGAGGAAAAAACATACAAAATGATGATTTGGACGTAAGAGGACAAAAAACAATTAAGATGACAGGGATGCTCAAATGACATACCATGCAAATGGTTTTCCAAAGATCCTAAGGGCATGTACTCATAAACTAATAGTCTATGCCCCCCCTCAGCGCAAAACCCAATCAGCTTAACAAGGTTAGGATGGTCGGCAAGACTTAAAGTTAATACTTCAACAACAAATTCCCTAATCCCTTGGAGTCCATGAGGATTCAGTTGTTTGATAGCTACTGTCTGCACCACAAAAGAGAAAAAAAAAAAAAAAAAAAAAAAAAAAAAAAAAAAAAAGAACAATGTTAGTGTCAAAGAAGAGAATCTAAGAAGAGGCACATTAAAACAATAGTAACAGAAACCCCATTTGAGCATTCAAAGAAAAAGGGGTATGTGCAAAGAATGTTGAGATGAGCATTGCAATTTGATTGACTTTTCATCCAACCTGGTTGATTTTCTCCAAGTAACCCTTGTAAACCTTGCCAAACCCTCCTTCACCCAAAAAATTAGCTGATTTAAAGTTCCCTGTAGCTGCCGTTAGTTCACTATATGAAAATGTTTGTGCCCTCTTTAAACAGGTTTTTCCATCCTTTGCAACTTCCTCTTTCATATTCATACTTTTAACATCCAAAGATAGTTGGTCATCCTTGGAAACAATCTCCTCCTTGGCATCTTTCTTAGCATTCACATGTGGACAGACTTTCAATGTATCTACAACAACACATGGAACAAGAACACTGAGACAAATGAGAGTTCACACAAGGGCAAAATTCAAAGCCCAAGATGGAATATGGAATTTAGACTATGAATCCGACTTCTGAAACCAAGCATACAAACAAATACCAGAAAACAAACAAAACTATATCAGGATAAAAACATATAAAAAGCAAAGAAAAAATTACAAATTCACAACACTGGAAGAGAAACAAAGACCTAGCTCTTGATGGGAAACTTAAAAATCAAAACTTTAAAAAAAAAAATCACCAAGAGCAGAATTCAACATCTTAGATAATTTCCTAAATAAACTTGCATGAAAAACACTAATTCATTACACCCAAATTCAAGTAAGTGAAGAAACGCCCATCAACAATCAATTGAAACCCATATAACTTTCGCCCATAAAAACCCACTACGTCCACTCAAGTTTTTTATTTTGATCGGTTTTAAACGAACCCATATACAGCACCAAAGCTAAAACGAAAAACCATATGAAAAAAAACAGAACAAAAACACAACACCATGATCAACAAAATTGCAGTCATTTGAGCTCAAAACAGAACCAAAAAATCAACGGAGACAATACCTAAAGTGGTGTGCGCTTGATCACCATTTCTATTCTTGTTATTGCAATCGTTCTCTGACCTTCTCTTTGGTTTCACAGCGCAGCTAAAACAACCCATTATCGGAAAAAGAAAATTAAAAGGACTCTCCTCAGCTTCACAAGCAGCAATAGCTCCCAAACCCTCCCACCCAAGCTTTCTCCCTCTTGAGAGACAACCAGAAACTATCTAAATTTTACAATTTTTTGACAAAATTGCAATTACAGAGACAACATTCGAGAGGAAGAGAGAGGGAAGGGGAGAGAGAGAGAGATACGACAAAACTTGAGAGAGAATGAGAGCACAACAAGCGAGAGGTGTATTTGGTAAAAATTAATTTTTTTCTTTTTCTTTTTATGCTTTATACTACTATTTTTGGGATGAAATCGTCTGCGAAATACGTAAAAGGTAACCAACCAGAGAATGCCACGTCATATAAGGTCTGTTTGGTCAACATTTTTGTAGAATACTTTCTACTTGGCAATCATTGTTTCGATAACGTGGCGGCTACTGATTGCTCATAGTACGAATCGGTTGCTAGCTGGTTTGTAGCGGATCTTTATCTTTCAATCGAAATGAATGCCTCCAAGATACGCGCTTTCCCTACCGTCAGATGTGTAAACAAGTCAACGGTTATGGAGGGCCTTGTATGCTTCTTTTCTTCTTTTTTTCATACCAAAGAAATTCCACGTAGCACGAGGCTGAACCCAAAAAATAATTATTTTAAAATGTAAGCTGAGATATCAAGTTTGAGTTTCAAAAAAATGTAGTTGCGACTCAATCCATTCCCGCCATAGCAGCAACAATATTTAATTTGATCACCAACTATGGAACAAGTCTAAGACTGATCCCCAACTTCCTCCTTTCTCCACAACACTTCGTCCAGACTTTCTCAAAGCATATTTTCTGTAAATCTAGACGCGTTCACAAATTTATTAGAGATGAGTTTGTTTTTAATTTGTGGCGTGTTAAACTCTCACACGTTTGATTGAGTCTTAGTCATTTTTGGAGTGATATTCTTTATTCTCTAAAATGTATTTGGTTTGAAAAATTTGATCGTATAAAAGTGTCATGTTAAAGGTGTTGAATTGTGTTGTGTCTGGTTCGTTACAGAATATGTTGGATCAGATTTATGTCAACACAGTCTATTTAGTTATCGTGTTAAACATGTCATATTCGTGTTTTGGATTCGTAACTATGTCGGGTTTTTTATTACAGCATATTAAAGTTCCAACAAATTCATAGCAACTTTAGGTATTGTATATTACCTAAATCATATGTCTACAATTTGATCACTAAAACACGCAGTTAACATGAACGAACTTGCACCAACCGTTTCTCATACATATTGGCATTACGTTATGTAAGCATATTTAATTTTATCATTAGCTCACGTAATTAGCATGCAATTGCACCAATTGTTTTTCATTTATATGTACTTGACTTCATGTATATTAATTAGGTGTTAATATTGGTCTTAAGTAACATGTTTAAATTTACCGTTGGCTCACACAATTAGCATGCACTTGCACCCCCACTTTCTATATGCTTCTCTTCGTTTGCATTAGGTATCTAACCACCTTGCGTTCTTTTGTATGTTATTGGTGCATCAAAATGGAGTGATAATATAATTACTTATATATAGATATTATAAATCTATAAAGCACAATGCATGTTAAAGCGTCATTTTATTATATTTATGATACACATGTTTTTTCTTAAATGAATATTGTCACGAGTATAATTCTCACTAAAGTTGGGTTGAATAAAATTCTAAATTAAGATAAGAGAACTACTATTTGTTGTGTTGTACAATTGATAAAATAAGTATCAAACAATCATTTGGAGTCAATTATCAGGTACAATGTTGATTTTTCTTTAATCTCACTTCCTATTATAATCACTCTCATCCCAAAAGTTGATCATCATTGTGAGCCTAATATCACGGATCGAAAGAACTGATCCCATGCGGCGCTCTAAACTCCCACATCCAAAGAGAGGCCCCAGCATTTTCTGTGGACATCAAACAATTTAAAACACATATTATGAGAAAAAATGGTTATATGCACTATTAAACACATTGATCAACATCTGTTTCGCAAGTATAGGAGTATACCGCATGACAAAGACTACTCTTAATATGCTTTGGAGAGACTCATTCTTTCACTTTAGACCTACTAATTTATGTAACCTGAGTTCAAAAAAAAAAATTTTATGTAAACTTGTTCACAGAATAACAGCTAAAGTATTGGTGAATAGGCTTAACTTAATGATTGCTTGTCTAATACTTCTTCCGTCCCAAAATTTAGTGTCCTGTTTTCAATTTTTGCAAAAATTAAGGTGTTTTCAATATTACCATCACTTTCCACCTAACACCCCATGTACACTCTATGTGCAACTCATAAGTGATAAGGATAATATAGAAAAAACAATAGTATAATAGCCTAAAAATAAAAACAAGACACTTATTTTGGGACAAAAATTTAAACAAATAGTACACTCATTTTAGGACAAAAAGTATATAAGTACCAAAATGATTTTGTACATGGTAAAAAAAATATGCATGAAAATATAATCCAAGAGTACCCATTGAAACATCAAACATCAAACATGTAGGAAGTTGCAATAATATACAAAACGCATAAGGAGGCCCATTAATAGTGAAATCTAAAATTCATGTAGGCCGGTGGCCTGCTAATTTACAAAGCCCATCAGGGAGGCCCGGTGGTATTATACATGGGCCTTTTGCAAGTTAAAACAGTTAAGAAACGATAACGTTTACCTGTATCATCGTTTCACTTAAAAAAGGCATCGTCTGAACGATTATCTGTTAAATATCGAGTTCTTGAAAATAAACAGTTTTAGTATATAATTGCCTCTAATATTTTATTTCCATAGTCTTTTGTATTCTTGAAACTCAGATTACATATACAACAAGATCAAAATAACTGAAGGCCCAAGAGAATGTAGCCTTCTTCTTCACCTTACCAAACCTCAACAAAAACTGGATTCTAGACATGAAAGAATCCAGTCAACTCCCAATATTACATCCATGAAAAAATTGTCAATCAACTCTTAGTTCATGAAGGGAGAAACCTATCTCCCAATCACCCTGTTAAGCCAGGGCATCACAGATACGGTATATGCTAAGTACTCGTATCATCCAAACCAAAACCGAATTGTTCCATCAGGAATCTACTGAAACCAACTGCAGAATGCAAGTAATTACCGATATGGTTAGGCTACTCCAACATCGAATCTGGGTTGAACTCCACAGACTCCCTCCATATGAGATCTTTTATGTCTTGTTCATCCAAAGTCGCCTGTTCAAAATCAAACTTGAAAGGAGTCGGGCAGGTAGGCTCCTCATTGATCTCGTGAAGACTCAAAAGAAATGGGTGATTCAGCGCCTCCTCAACTATAAAATAAAAGTTATTGTGCAAGGAAATAATACAATGGTAATCTCTAACTATTTATGAGTATAATTGTTTACCGGTTATGCGTTTGCTGGGATCAAACACTAGCATTCTCTCTGCAAGGTCGATTGCAACTGGGGAGCAATTTGGGAACTTCTGAGAAAAGGGTTGCTTTGGTAACTGTGGTAGCTGCTTCACGTACTTTCGAGCATTATCGCTTCTAAGGAATCCAAGATCTGAGTCATCTGGAGAACCTAGTAGCTGTTTCAGAGGAAAATGCTCTACTCGTCAGCTCAGAGCTATTAGATTATTTATTCTAAGTTTCAAACAACGCCAAAACTAGTGTAGCATCATATTCGGCACATCTAACTAAATGAAAGCCTGGGAAAAGAGAATACAAAAACAAAGCATAAATACCTCAGTTATAAGTGCCAACTGTTGAACATAGTCTTTTCCAGGAAAAATTGGCTCTCTTTTAATAATCTCCAAGAAGATGCAACCCACAGACCAAATATCAATAGCTGCTGTATACTCTGAACAATTGAGTAACAATTCGGGAGCCCGATACCATCGGGTTACAACATATTCAGTCATGAAATCAGTCTCTGAGGTGGTTCTTGCTAGTCCAAAGTCACAAATTTTGAGGTCACAATTAGCATTGAGAAGCAAATTGCTCGGCTTTAAATCGCGATGCAAGACATTTGCTGAGTGTATGTACTTCAGTCCCCGCAGCAATTGATAAAGGAAATACTGGCAATGCAATTAAACACATGGCTATTAACTTCATTCATTCAATTTACAAATCCACCCAAACTTATACAAAATGTACATTTCACACAACTTCCCACATAAGCTAGTAAGCTACTATATTGCTACTGCACAAAAGAAAAAGCGACACTGAAGATTTTCCTGAAATCGCACAGTTTTTTGTTCTTCTTAACATGTTTAAAGTGTCATACTCAGGTCTCAGAGTGCATGTCATTAAAGGATTTAGCCATTTATAATTTTCCACAAAATGTGACAAGCCATTCAAGCAAACGAGTCTGTATCATTGCTTAAAAGGACTGGGTCTGTAAGTATCACTTATGATTTCAGAGGAAAATGAGAAGTCTATGCAACGATATGAAGCTATTCTATTAACATAGGTTTTCATTGGGTCATATATCAGTTTAGACACTTGTGATGTCATGAAAATCTTATGATCAAACTGAATCATCTGACAAAGACTACCCCTTTCAGTTATAACCAAGTAACCTTAGCTGATAAAAAAGTACTTGCATATGGATAATTTTATGCTTTCATGTAGCAGAGGACAATATAAATAGATGTGGCTCAACTTCGAAACCAACAAATGACATTTGAAGCTAGCCTTTTCAATTTGAATCCACGTGTAAAATCAATTGCGTGAGATATGAAGTCTGCATCACATGTTAACACATTTAAGAAACTAAAACCAAATCCAGTTATTTGGAGCATCCATTAATGTTGCAAGAAGAAAACAGTTGACTAACCTGGCAGTGATCCTCAGTCAGAGCCTGACTAGAGCGTATTATCTGATGCAGATCAGTATCCATCAATTCATACACAATGTAAACATCATTAAACTTTTCCTTCTGTGGTGGCCGTATGATGTCCTTGATTTTGATAACCTGGAAACAGAAGTGTAGAGTCCAAAGATTACTACCAATTTCCAAAACCCAACATATTAAGGGACAGGATCCTGCATCCCATACAATCTTGCATGACCTGTCAAAGATTTATGATCTAATCTAGAAAAGAATGATTAGGCATCCAGCATCCTGTATTTTAAACTTGTAATAAGACAAATCAGTAATGCAACTAACAAAAGTAAAAGCAGAGAATAAAGCAAGAATTAAAAAGGTATGCATTTTTCAACAAGTACATTCTCATGATCCATGTGGCATAGGAGTTTGATCTCTCGCAGCGTCCTCTTAGCATCAATTCTGTTGTCAAATGCATTACCGATCTTCTTGATTGCAACCTCTTCTTTTGTCTCAGAATCCATCACACAGCTGCAGGAGAAAATTTGTTAAATCTCTATGAGCAATCAACCATATTAAGCTTCAAACAGATTGATCTAAACCTTAAAATCACTAGTAACAAGCAAGTGAGTACTAAAAACTAATTCATCGAATCAAACTCATAGAATATCCAAGAAATGCCTGAGCAGACACTTAAGACCTGATTCAATGCAACTCAGACAGCACATCAATTGCACACAGCTTAATTACAGTATACATAATCAATCTACAACTCTTTCCAATTGCAATCAAATAAAACTCTCATAGCACATCAATAACACACAGCTTAATCACAGTATACATACACAATCTCCATCTCATTCCAATGAATTTCAAATAAAACTCTCATGCCTTCTTAATTACAGATATCTTCAGAATCACTACTATCCAGATCGAAATCAGCTAATCCACCACATGTACATGCAGATACAGATACAGAAACACAATCTGACAAAGGAGAAGGATCGTACCAGACGATGCCGTAAGCGCCGCGACCGAGGGGTTGGATGGGAGGAACATACTTGGCGGAGACCTCGAAAAGGTTGCCGAGAACGTTGTACTGCACGTATCTTCCGTCGTGAGTCGGAATCCCCTTCACTTCCGCTGCACTTGCTTCCTTCTCCATTTTCCTCCGATCAAATCAAGAACACGAAGATGAAGACGAAGAAGAAGAGGAATTTGAGGGAATTGAAGCTTGAAGTGTGTGTGAGAGCGTGAAAATGAGAGAACCGCAGCAAGATGTAAGAGAAGAAAAGTAGTGGTAAGAGAAAAGGAGGAGGAGGTGGGATTGAGGCGTGGTGTGAGGGTAGGGACAGGACAGAAATGGAACGGTTGATTTTGGCTCCTTATGTACTTTTGGGGGTTTCGATTTGAATGTTTGAATTTTGAACCTAAGAAACCAAACAAAGCCGAACGGAAACCGCTTGCTCGGTCCGGTTCGGTTCGGTACAGCTGAGTCTGAGTCTGACTTTGACCCACCAATTACAGATGGTTTGATTGTTCTTGTTGTGGTGCTACTTTCCTAGCAATCGGATCTTGTTGGACTTCCACTATCATTTTGACATTTCAATTGGTCCCACCAAAACACTAGGAAAAATGGGAAATGATTTTCTAAGAAACTTCACCGTTTCGCATTTCCTATGCATTGACAAAACACATGCATCTCAATTCTCAAGGATGAGACTCTATCAACCATACGTGTTATATTTTCTTCTCCATATTAACAAAAAAAAAAAAAAAAAAAAAAAAAGAAAAAAAAAGAAGCCAAACTGGAGAGTTGAGGATTCATCTTCAATCAAGTTAATGTGCAGATGTTACTTCACAATTTAACGTACATATTCATCTCAATTAAATTTGTGAATTATTTTTTTTAATTTTATTTATTTTGTGTTTTGACTGAATCTCAACTAATAACTCTTCAGCTGAGAGTCATAGTCTCACGTTATTATAGTTTTGTTTAAATTAATTTGTATTATTTAGAAAGAAAAAAAAATCTCTTATGTCCACTTGGATAAAAATTATGCTTTCTAAAATTCAATGTTTTATTAGGGTGAGAAACATTCATGGTTATGTTTTTCATTGTTTTCATAAGTTTGTAATGTTGGTTTATGGCCCTAGGGGGTGGTGCAATTGGTCAAGACACACATTTTCATGTAAGAAATCGTGGATTCGAATCTCATTACGTCAGGTGAGGTGGAGTTTGGATTAAAAGTAAAGAGGTACTAATATTGTGTAGCTCAATTTAAAAAAAAATATTGGTTTACAATATCTTCAATTCATATGTTATGACTTATGATGCTTTTTGGTTGGGCCAGAAGCCTCATAGTTAAATATGTCCTATGGATAGAATGCCAAGTAATCCAAATTCAAGTTCAATAATGTTGGGCTTTATTCTTCCCAATAGTTGGGCTTCTACGCATTAAAATAGTACAATGTAAATGAAAACTAGTGGGTTTGGTGTAGTAAAATTTGCAAAGGACCCAAGAATAAGCATTTTTGTTCCGTTAATAAATACTCCTTCCGTCTCAAAATGAGTGTCTTATTTGTATAAATTTTTTGTCCCAAAATGAGTGTCTTGTTTCTATTTTTAGACTATT
>JAYMTE010000474.1:0-17970 GCA_036897545.1 Pelargonium fulgidum
TATAATAGTCTAAAAATAGAAACAAGACACTCATTTTAGGACAAAAAATTTAGACAAATAGGACACTCATTTTGGGACGGAGGGAGTATATAAATAGTTCGGGTTTGGATCAGATAATAAACCAGCTAAAAACCAAACTCAACCCGCTTTCTTTTGAAATTAAACATTTTCAACCGACCCAAATCCTTAATTGCCACATCCACTCGTTTCAAATCGGGTTCAAGTCCAGAAGGCCTAATTCAACCCGAAGCCGGTAAAATATGGGTCGGGTTCAAATAGACATGGGCTGGGCTGAAGCCCAAAAGAGAAATATTTAAAAATGAATATCTGGGCAGCAGCATCAGCAACCTATAATTTATTGTTGAAATCCCAACCGAGAAAAAATGGAAGGCAATAAAATAAGAGATAAGATTGGAAGTGAAGAGCTCCAGCTTAAACAGAGTCTCTGGTTTTGGTTTGCTCAACCTTTCGTTTTCCCATTTATCTGGAGTCTCTTTTCATTTTCTTCGTTTCTCAAAAAATAAATAAATAAATAAATATCACACTCACTCTCTGGCCTCTGCTTCTCTCTCTCTGTGCTGCAACTTCAATTTTTGGTTTGGTTGGTGCTGTAAATAACTACAATCATTATTGTCCTTGCGCCTCTCCTCTCTCTCTCTCTCAGCTCTTCCTGCTTTTCGTTTCGCTAATCACAGAGACCTGTGAGTTGGGTTTTGGTTTTATATTTTTGTTCTGCATTTTGTCATGTTGAAGTTGTGATTTTGATGGTTGTTGTTGTGTGGGTTTGGTTTGGAATCAGGGTTTTGTGGTCATATAATCCATGAACCATCAAGCTATGGACGCTCGTATTCACACTCACATCACTACCCCCAAGCTCCCTCTGTGAGTTCTCTCTCTTAATTACTGCTGGAATGTTCTTGGTTGATGATGGTATGCTGTGATTTTGATGAAAGATGGGATCTTTATCACTATTTTGTACTTAGTTTGCATGGGTTCAAGCTGGTGATCTGATCTGTGCAATTTGCAACCCAGGGCTGAGGCCAATACATTTAGTACTCTCTGGATTTATTAGGAAAATCTGAGGCCAAGCTCATGATTTTTGTGCAGTGGAGTGGAGTGGCTTAAAATGAACTGGAATTGTGTAGTGTTTGGATTATAACTTTTTTTTTAGGAATGGGAATGGGATCCCTATTTATTGTGTTTGTGTGAAGGATTTTTGGCATGAAAATGGTTTTAAAATAGAATTCGTGTTTCCATTCTCAGTCAATTGATTTATTAGGAAAAGTTGAGTGCTGTGAAGTAGAGCTTTAAATGAAAGGGAGTTGGGCAGCGTTTGGATTGTAATTTTTGTTTAGGGATGGGACTGAATAATGACATTCCAATATCGTGTTTGCATGAAGGCTTTTTGGTCATGAAAATGGTTTTGGAATGGGAATCTCATTTTCATTCCCATCTCAAAATTATTATTCCAAATACTATCTTAATAGCCTATAATGGGCTTTCCTTGTTCAGTTCTTTTGTCATACCTTGTAATTATAACTATCGAGCTACCTAAATAGTCATTCATTGGTCACCTTATGACTTTTCTCATCTTGAAATTTTCAATGGGATTAACATATATTTCTATACTCCTTCCTTTCACAGGCTGTTGCCACGAGCAATGTGTGTCTCCAAGAGGGTGTATACTTGCTCGGGGTCCCAAGTGGAGGCTTGTCTTCATTCTAATCTAGCAAAAAATTACTTTGTTGCCAAATATTCCTCAAGATGGTCCGAAGTACAATCTATTCCTCCAAAACAACCACTCAATAGGAATTTGCTACCTTTGAGAGCGTTGGCGACTTCAAACACTCAAGATGTGTCTGCTACACCTGTTATAGATGGTGAACATATAGGAGTTTTATTGCTCAACCTTGGGGGTCCAGAGACTCTCGAAGACGTGCAGCCTTTCTTGTTCAATCTTTTTGCTGATCCGGTAACATGGTTTCCCCTTTGTGTTTAGTGTGTCTCGCAAGATCTCCTTTTTTTTTTCTTTTTTTTTCAAATCTTGCCATGCAAATTCTTAAATGACTTATCAACCCTTAATACTGACATCTATTTTGCTCACTCCTTAACATTTTACTTTTGGTTTTATTTGATTATGCAGGATATTATACGGCTTCCTAAATTATTTCGTTTTCTTCAAAAGCCGTTGGCTCAATTTATATCTGTTGCTAGGGCACCAAAGAGCAAAGAAGGCTATGCCGCCATTGGTGGTGGTTCTCCTCTACGACGGATAACTGACGCACAGGCATGATTTGTTAACTTGCTTTATCATAGTAGCCTCTAAATATTTATGGTGCATAGTGTTAAGAAAACCAGTTAATTAAGTTTCTTGGGGTGCTAGGTAATTAAAATGTAGGAATAAAATAGTAATAAGAAGAAGCAACAACATACTGATAGCTCAAAAACTTTTTAAGCTCCTTTAGCTGCCACTACAATCTTTAATTGAATCTTCACAATTCTGTTATCTATTTGTATCGAATTCCCCACCATGATGTTGTAGCTGAGCATATGTTTCTTTTGTATCACATCATTAGCTTTGTTGCTTCATTCTTGGATATGAATAAATGCGTGTGATTTCTAAAGGGTGTTAAATATTGATATAGTTCTAGGAAGGGCTACATCATCTCATTTCACCTTGATTATTCATATAGTTAGTTTTATTAAAGTTCTCTGTTAATATATAAAATTATGCTTCATACCTGATAGTTGAGAATACGTTCTGATTCTGTGAAGCACATGCATATTGCACAATTTATTTAATTATTTTACATGAAAACCATGTCTTCTCCTTCTCCTTCTCATTTCATTGGGTATCTATTGCTTTGTATAGGCTGAAGAGTTGAGGAAATCCCTGTGGGAAAAGAATGTACCAGCAAAGGTGTATGTTGGTATGCGTTATTGGCATCCATTCACAGAGGAAGCTATCGAGCAGGTATCTTGTCGTTTAGTTTCTCATGTCCAGTGATCAATAGCTTTTCATTCTACAATGCACTTGACCTCAACAAGCATTTTTCTGATGCCCATTTTTACAACTTGCCTCCTTCTAAATTCTTACTCTTTCAGCAAAAATGTAGGTCACTGGACACTGGTTATGTCTGACTTGCTTGTTTTTCTCGTTTTGGTTTGGTCTTTGCCTATGTCATTTGAGGCATCTAATTGTTGATTTATTATTTTATTTTTTTGCTTTGGATGAATGTTGTAGATAAAGAGAGATGGAATTACACGGCTTGTCGTGCTTCCACTTTATCCACAATTTTCAATATCAACTAGTGGTTCAAGCCTCCGACTCTTGGAGGGCATATTCCGGTGTGTAATTAAGAAACGATGCTATTGTCCCCTATTAAGAATTCAAAGTTTAGTATGCGATCAACTAATCTAAAATTAATTGGTTTATCAGGGAGGATGAATATCTCGTCAATATGCAACATACAGTAATACCTTCCTGGTATCAGCGCGAAGGATACATAATGGCCATGACAAATTTAATTGAAAAGGAGTTAAAGAGATTTGATAGTCCTGAGGAGGTATTGTACCTATCTATATGGTTTACATGTCCTTGTTGATTGAATATTTGAATTAGGTTATATTGTTTCGAAATCAAGTGATTATTTTAGGTTAATAAATCAATATTAAAATGTTAAGCGGACCAATATATTTCTTGGCACAAGCATTGGCTTTGAATTAAAATGTATAGGCAAGATAAAATGTAAATTTTCAGGAGACAGTGGACCAAGAGGTCATACATCACTGTCTTCTTCATGCATATAATTTTACATGCTGCTATCTTTACTCAGCAGTGTTCATGTTCAATTCTTTTCTTGTTACTTTACAACCTTTTATAAACTTGTTTACTTCTAAATTTCATGATTCAAGCTTTATTTTACTGTATCATCCTTGTGTAATTATCAGCAATATAATTCAGAATGTGGATTGTAGGTTGTGATATTTTTTAGTGCGCATGGGGTGCCACTTGCGTATGTCGAAGAGGCTGGTGATCCGTACAAGGCAGAGATGGAGGAATGTGTGGATTTGATTATGGAAGAATTGGAGAAGAGAAAGATCAATAATGCGTACACTCTTGCTTATCAGGTGCTTCCATATTTCTGAGTAGCATTTAGTGAAGACTGTGAAGTAGACTTGTATTCTTATTCATAGTTATTAATTGATGAGAATTATTTAGGTAATGCCTTGGCTGGCAGCTAACCTTGGTTGATGACTGTTCGCATTGACTTGTTTGAGCACTTTGTTTCCATATGCACATGAACATAAAGAAAAGTTATGGAAGCTATAGCATGTTGATGACTATTTGCATTGACTTTTCATAAGATTTTACTTCCAGCCAATTAATTTGTAATCATTGTAGAGAGGGCTCTGGATTTGAAAGTTTATTATTTCTGAACTTTCTTGAAATGTTTCATGATACTGGCCTCATGACTTTGTTGAATGTAAATGTTCATACAGAGTAGAGTTGGGCCTGTAGAATGGCTGAAACCCTACACAGATGAGACAATCATTGAGCTCGGGAAAAGAGGAGTGAAAAGTTTGCTGGCTGTTCCAATCAGGTAATTAGTGACAACGTGACATCATAAAAATAATAATAATACGATGATAGAAATCTTTTATTCACGTTACTGGAGGGTCACAGGTTGCATATTCTAATTATTAACTCTAACTTCAATTTTAATGATTCTCAGCTTTGTCAGTGAGCACATTGAGACTTTAGAAGAAATTGATGTCGAGTATAAGGAGTTGGCTCTAAAATCTGGCATAGAAAAATGGGGACGTGTCCCTGCACTGGGGTGCGAACCGACCTTCATTTCAGACTTGGCAGATGCTGTGATCGAGAGTCTCCCATATGTTGGAGCCATGGCTGTCTCAAATCTTGAAGCCCGACAGGTACCTTCATAAACATTTGAACTGAACTGAAGCTAGAACCACATATTTTCATTAAAAAAACGATGTTTCTAAGAAAGAAGTAACTATTTTAATCCTTATTTTTGTTATTTAGAAATCTTTATTTAACATACACAGGACATTAACATGCATTGTTTAGTGTTTTCTCTATAGATAATTAGCTGTGGCTGGATCACGTCTTTATCAAACATTATACAATCAGCCTTCTTACAATTAATCCTTGTGGACACCTTTTAGAAATTCATGAAAATCACTATTGTGAATGCACCAATAACAATAATTGCCTTTTCTGTTGAATGGTTTGATCATATGATATATCGTGACACTTTGTTTGCACGAATTGATTATTATTAGTCTGCAGTTACTGCTAAGTTTATGTGTACTGAAGATTTCCAAAAATTGATCAAAGGTTGCTGCATGACTGTGCCATCTTTGTATTAGACGGTGTATTTTTTATTTCACACAAATGTGTTTTAAGAACAGGCTTGCTCTATTATTTGGATTGTTGCATTGACTTGCCATGACTATCCTATGTTAACTATTAAGCTCCCGTTCTTAGGGGTGTTCAACTGGTCAAGATTGGACCGGGTTCTAATTGGTCCTGAACTGGACCAGTTGGACCGCATTTAATTAATTCTGTTTTACTATTTACTTTCTTAAAAAGAAAAAAATTAGGAAAAATATATAATTAATTATAATTTGAACTAATTGGGTGAGCAATTATTGGTGGATTGTACCAAAAGTAAAGATTTTTTTAATTATAAAATATCTATATATTGTTGGAGGATAAAATAAAAATAATTAATGATTTATAGGTCCGGACCAAATGTAGACTGGGCCCGGAAACTTTTACAAAGGACCAAACCGAATATATTCAGCCTGGTCCGGTCCGGTCCCGTTTTGGTAAAATCCGGTCCAGACCAGAAAATGAATACCCTACCCCGTTATTATTCAGCCAGCATATCCTTAAATGGATATCTGGATGGATTGTTTCGACACTTCTTATTGTAACTTCCCATTTTCTTCATGCCATGCCATGCTGTCTGCCATATTGCATCTTGATGTTATGTTATGTAGTCTGATCATAAATCAATGCTTGGTCTGCAGTCTTTAGTCCCACTTGGAAGTGTCGAAGAATTATTGGCAACCTATGATTCGAAACGCAAGGAGCTACCTCCGCCCGTTACAGTGTGGGAATGGGGTTGGACGAAAAGTGCCGAAACTTGGAACGGGAGAGCAGCAATGCTTGCAGTGCTGGTTTTATTGGTCCTAGAAGTCACAACCGGCGAGGGCTTCCTGCATCAGTGGGGTATATTGCCCATATCTCACTGAGTGACCTCTCTCTCTTGAATTGGTAATGCAAACATGTAAATTTTCCTCTTTCCACTTTTTTTTTTCCGACTAAAATGAAATTCTGTTCATGCCTCGGTATTATTATTAGTAAATATATGAACCTTGACACTGAGGCATTGATGTCCATGGTCTTTACAAAGTTGAAAATGAGTATTAGTTTAGGTGGCTACTTGTGTGGCAGAAAGGAAAATGTAATTTTATGTTTTTTTTGTTCATGAATTTCATGTTACCTCTATAAAGGAGTTCTCTGACTTGAGTTTGTTTTCTATGCACAATGCAATGTTTCTGAATTGGATATTGATTGTAGTTTTGTCCTCTATGCTTGTTGGTTTTGGTTGCTTCTACTATGTCATTGATAATTGCATTTACTTGCTCATATTTGGACAATGATCTTGTTTTGAAATATATTTAGCAAGAGATTATGATCGATCATCTGGAATTTAAAATGTTGTATTTCAAATACAGATACAAATACATTATACAATGTAAATGTGTTATGAGAAAATGTTGGTTATACAAGGCATTGGCTAGTTGTGTTTAAGAAAAAAATGATGAATGACAAGTCAAACCACCGGGGTTACCTAATCCACTCCTACAATTTAGATTCTAAGTTTGAGTTTTTGGGGTTTTGGTTAAAAATGACATGCTCAAACCCGACCATTGAAAATGGCCTAAATCTCAATTTCCCTCGTCATGTTAAATTTTAGATGCTCGCAGATTTGATTAGATAATAAGAAAATCATTATCAGATATCATATTATAATGGTTTGACTAGGATTATGTAACCTATCCTTGTAACTAAGTGGACAAGATTTTAGAGTCCTTGAAGAAGCAGTAATATATTAAGGAAAAAAATAAGCCAAATTAGACCATCCCAATACCTCACAGTTGAAACTTGAAATACCCAATTTAGAGTTTGAAACAGCTGTTTTGTTATTCCCTATGATACATACACATTAATAACAACAACAATAATATAATAATATATAAGACTCCTAATGTCACATAAAATTAAAATATAGAATCACATATCTTAGACTTTGAAGAAGATGATTGATTGAAATTGGGAATGTGAATTAGATGACATGAAATTCTCCACTTGCATGAACCTCCTTGACCCTTTTCTCATACTCATCTTCCTCATCCTCTTCTTCATCAACATCAGCCTCCAAGTCTTCATTGCACTCATCATCTTCCTCAGCTCCCCAACCAAACCCTCTCACTGGCCTTGATGATGGAGGTGGGCTTCTTGCCTCCCCCACTATTTTCATTATGTCATCCACACTTTGCACACAGAAGCTTGGGTTGTCTCTCTGGTAGTAGATGGCTTGAGCCGACTCCGTTAGCTCCCGAGGCAAGTTCTTTAAGAACCACGGGTGGTTCTTGATTTCCTTGATCGTGATTCTCTGTAAGCCCGAGCAAACAAACGAAAGGGTTAGAAGAAATTTAGATAGCGTTTGGTTTAGAAGCTCTGTTCAGGAATGATAATCAAATGAGATTCTCATTGCATGGTCGAGTTCGGTTTGAAAGACGCAACCCCAACACGTTCCCCTAGAGGTGGGGGATTTGGGACAGGTTGCCGGTTTTACATAGAAAGTGTGTGGTTGCCCAACCTGGTCCACATTTTTCAATGGCAAGCCCGACCTGACCCAAAAATTAGTCAGCTCTAATTTATGTGACCCGGAGTGCAAAAATGTGGGCAGGATTATGAGTACCCACAGGCTCGAGTCTTAATTGTCAACTCTATCAGGTATTGAGTTTTTAAAATAAAGGAAACTAGATGTGAAGTGCTTCCTTATTCCTGAGATGCTAAAGTGATTGCTGAAATAAAATGAAAGCAACAGAGCTGTAACAAAATCATCTCATTGAAGAAGTTGTGTCATGTCGTATCTAAGCAAAGTAATATCTGGATATTCTAGCTAGACTTCTTTTCAAATGGGTTGATTAATTTTGAACTTATTGGAAGTTATATTGCGTAGATTAGCAACTTGATCTATATATGAAGCTCAGCTCAACTAGTAAGATGTATAATTTTCCTTGTGACAGCCAATGAAGCTCACAAGAATATAAACTAAATCCTAATACATCTGTAACACTAGGATCGTGTTTGTCACCAAAGAAAGTCAGAGACGTGTTGTTTATTGTATAGGAAATACAGAACCAGATGCATTATAATCCCACACAGGAGTTAGGAAAAATGAGCAAACTAGAGGGGCAGAACTGCATCTAAGCTAAAAAGTGAACCACGGCAAAAAGGTTCAAAAGAACTTTCTGAGTCCTAACAATATGTTAGCTTGCTGCATATACACTCACAAAAACTCTTGTGATATGGAACAGTTGCAAAACTAAAACAGAATGGGGAATACGAGAATGCTACCTGCTCCTTCACGAAAGAGGGAAATTAAAGACGGGAAGAAATGAGATGTACCCTGGATGAATTTGCAACAAATATGCGAGATAGAAGGTGTCTGCAATCTTGAGATATGTGAACATAATCAGGGATTTTGTACTGAACTGCCATTATTCTCTGCAGAATGAAATAAAAAACATAGATGAATATGTATATTGCCAAGCAAAGAAATGAGAGAACATGTGTTCTTGCAAAATAGGAAGGACTATAACCTGAATTGTTTTCCTGAAATTCTTGGGGTCATCTTGGTCCTCAAAAGGGTATGCCCCTACCAGCATCACGTAAAGAGTCACTCCACATGACCATACATCCGCCAACTACACAAAAAGCAAGAAACGAGACAAATATGTTGGAAACAAACTTAATTAGTTGGGAAAAGAACGAAGAAAAGCTGAAAAGGTTTGCGTGTTTTATAACAGGTTAACCATACTTGCATGCTCTGTGTCATTAGAGTGAACTTGAACTGAATAACAGTATATCTTGTCCATGCAGTCAATATTAAAAATTATAAGAGCATTTATCAGTAATCAAGCATCAAATACTGTTTGTGTGGTGTAATTACAAATCACTTCGCTTCCAAATTAACTTTTTAGCAAGCTTTTTTGACATAGCATCAACAGAGAACTAGCCAGTCTTTCAATGGATGCCCAGACTAAAACGGACAGAACTCTGCGCTTAAACTTATTAAACATATCTCATGAGCACCAAAGAGTTCTATCAGAATAAAAGATTGAGCTGATTTAAGACAGCTGGCCAAGGTTACCTTTATACCCATGGTTGAAACATTTCACATAGTAAAATTGCTAAACTCCTTGAGTGTGCTTGATTTCCAACCCCTCTAATCCAATGAGTCCAAATAGATGTGGATCTTGCATATCCAAATGGGTAGCAGAGTTTTAAAAAACATTAAGGGTCAATACCCCCCCAGAAAAAAAAAAAACATTCTACAACAATTTATAATCTGACCATCTAGCAAATGAAATTGGGTAGCAGAGCAGCAGCAAGCCATACATCAGATGGATAGTATAGGAATACTAATAATGGATATTTTGCTGGTGATGTGTTGCAAGTCTAGCCCGAATATATCGTTCTCTCAGTCTTGTCAAGAATAGCAAATGTATCTAATTTTAAGCAAGACAACCGACCAAAATATATGATGATTTAGAAACAATGGAAATTAGAAAAATCTCTCTTTTGGTGGGGAGCCTTACTTGAAACATGTGACATGTGGAGTGTTGAAAAGGTCATTAATAAAGTTATTGCATGTTATAAAAAAGATGCACAAGCCTTATAAAAGAAACAAACAAAAGGATATCCAAGAGTAAGCCATGTGATCTGCATGTGCACTATACTTGATCCTCTAAATAAGGCACAGAAAACTAAAGTACTCAACTAAAATAAGAAATTGCTGGATGCTTTAAAAATGCATAGAAAGATAAAAGCAAAGAAGTGCCCAACACTTTAAACAGCCTGCTTCATTTGTGCTGCTATTGGATCGAACAATGAACATGCAACTGTCCAATGCAAATATAAAATTTGAAAGAAAGAACGAAAACGAGGGATTACCTTTCCGTCATATTCACGGCGAGAAAGAACCTCAGGTGCAATATATGCTGGAGTTCCAACAGTTGATTTGGGCCTCGAATGCAACAAAGATGACTAAATAAGAAATATGGAATCAGATTAGAAACTGTAAGCATAAAACTGAACTTCAATTGAGAGATTGGGAAAGTGTGAGCGTTGTCAAACCTTAGAGTAACCGAAATCACAGATTTTCAAGCGCGGTGCTGGGCTCCCGTCTAAGAGGGTATTTTCTAGTTTCAAATCTCTATGGCATATTTGCTGCAAAAATCAGATTGAAATTACGAAATACTTGAGCTAACGAAGAAGATGAAAAATATTATACTATGGCAATAAATGGATAAATGAGAAATGAAATAATACCATGTTATGACAATAATGAACACCAGAGATGAGCTGCTGGAAGAAATATCTGGCCTGTATTCATATCAAATACAGTTTGAATTCAAAATCAACAACACAAATTTAAGTAACAATATCAATAACAATGTCTAGTACATTTAGTTTGGAAACTAGTGCTGGATTCATATTAAATAGAGTTTGAAGAAATACGGGACAGGATGAGATCAAGATATATGTGCATGAACTATATCTGGTTCATCATGACAAAAACTCTACCAAGCTATATATTCCATTTGTATCTTAACCTCATCCTGTTCTAAAGTATCTGGCCTTGATTCATATTAAATACAGTTTGAATTCAAAATCGACACAAATTTAAGTAATAGGAACTAGTTTTGTACATGTTATAAACAAAACAATTGGTCATTGATTTGAAGGCCAAGGGATAGAGAAAAGCAGACCTCGTCTTCACTGAATCTACCGGCGCTGCAGATACGCTCGAAGAGCTCGCCTCCGGCAGCATACTCCATGACAATAGCCAAATGCGTGGGAGTCAAAACCACCTGCGAAATCAAAAATCGATTTAATCTTCTAATCAAAACAAAAACATACAAACAAACAAAAAAATAAAAAGGAACACGGTGATGAAGAAGAGGAAATGCCTCTTTGAAGCGGATGATATTAGGATGGCGAAGAGATCTGTGATTGATAATCTCTCTGGCTACATTTTCATCTATCTGCAATCAAATTCGAATCAATTTTTTAGAAAAAAAAAAAAAAACAAACAAATCGATAATGGAGATGAAGATTGAGAGAGATTGTACCTTTTGACCACGCTCGATGTATTTCATGGCGACGAGCTCTTTGGTGTCCTTGTGACGCATGAGCCTGGCAACACCGAAATTGCCGGCTCCCAAATCCTTGACCATCTCGTACTTGTCCATAGCTACAACAACAACAACAATGGAGGATCGACGATAAATCTCAAAACCAAATCAAATGCTGTCGAGTCGCAATGATGTTGATTTTGATTCAATCCAAATCCAAATCCAAATCCAAATCCAAATCTGGATTCTCTTGTTTTGTGGTGTGAGATCCACTTTGAGGTATGTGGGATCGCTAGTTAAATTGTTACATTATTAATCATATGTAACAAAGGTAGCTATTAAGTTTCAGAATTCAATTCAAGTGATCGAACGACAAACATCTGTGCCCACCGCACGTGCCACCAACTGTATTTAACTGTTATTTTTTTATACAGGAAGTACTGTGGTTAATTTGGAAGGAGAGACCAAGAGCACCGACACGATACCGACAGCTAATTACGAGAAGTTAAGGATTAGCTTACCTCTAATTTCAAGCTCACTGTTCGAGTATACTGAAATGAAATGAAATAAAATAAACTTTCTTTGACTTGGTGTTCGAGGCAACACTGTTTTAGTAGTAATTAAATAATTACTGCTGATATTAATGTGCATCTCATCTACTCAAGGAACCAGACTGTGCAATCATTTTTGTATTCCAGCTCTCAAATAATTGTAATAAACAAATATATAAGTTGTTGACTGCATGACACTCCACCATTCTGTGTGTTGGGATCAAGATCAAAATTAATCTGTGTACAGCAAACATTCAGTTAAAAACTTTTTTTTTTTTTTCTTTTTACGTAGTAGTTTTACCCAAAGGTGTTCTGTTTATGTTACATTCTCACGTGGTCTGTCTCTAACTTGCAGATGAACATGTTTATAATAACATATGGAAAAAAATATCTACACATGAGGGGGTGTCAAATTAAAATGGGGCCCGACTATGCATGAGTCAAGTCCACCGGTTAAAAAATATATGAGACTGACATGTGGGAGAGTGTTGAAGTGGGTAATAAAGTGTCACACATTGGATAAATATAAAAGGAATGAGGTAAATATAACGGTGGAAGTCAAACCTTACAAAGAAAATGTACTTTTTAGTAGTGAAAACTCAATTAGTATGTGTACCTCGTTATTGAAATTTAACATAGCAGCAAAAGTTGCTTACTGTGAAATGCCATTTATTTTACTTCTGCAATGCCAACATCTACCACAAAAATACATACAGGAGACTTGCAGATTCATCTAATTCCTAAATAACAGCAATGTAGCATTTGGAAAGTATATTTTTATTTTATTTTATACTATTAGCCATTTGTTAATTGTTACCTCTCATGGCTCCTTTACTTAAAAGTTGGGTTCCCACATGCTAATGTCCTGCTGGGATTCCCTTTATTCATCTCCATGTCCATCTCCATCTCCATCTCCATCTCCATACACAGCTCTCTTCAGGGATGGGATGCTCTTCCACTTCACCTAATCTGTTATTCAACCTAACTAACATGTATAAAAAAAACAAAACACGGCACTTCAGCACAAAAACCACATATGAAAGGGGCATCTTGCACCTTTTCCATTTACACGACAAAAGAAAGAAAAGTGATCCCGAGGACGGGACATGAAAAAAGAAAGACATGACCACCATCCTTCAAGTTACATCATTAAACGTACCATTGATTCATCTCTTTTCAGATACCACAAAAATCAAAACACACTTTTCAATCGGATAAAAAAATGTTTCTCAAAGTAGTTTGTTTAACTTAACTGCATAATATTTACCTGGGTAGTTTAATGCCTCTATACATGAGCATAACACTGAAAACTACAGGAACCACTGCCAAACACAAGTGCTCCAAAGAGTGTCCGCTGATTATGTAATGACTTGCACCGTATATTTTACTATCAGCAATACCTTCAAATTTGGACAGAATGGACAACCCTGTACCAGATGAATTTCAGATTCATAAACAAAGATAACACACGAGAACCACATTAACTTCTTTGAGTCAGGCATCACATATTGACTACATACTATGGACTGGATTAAACATATCCAAATAATACAAACGTAAAAACCAAATAAAAAAGCCATACTACAATTATTTTGGTAGATCCACATTGAACAAATCAGTTATACTCAGATATTCAAAATTGACTCTTGACCAACTTCATTTCCATAGTTCATTCTACATGCACATGGACACTTAAGATCCTAGGATTAAAATATATAAAACCTTTGCAATCTATCTGGATTTTGAAATTTTGAGTTGCATTGCATCAATAAAAAAATCTCCAACTTCCTATTTGTCAGTGCTAAATATGCTCACTAGATAATGCAGATATTACAAAGACACAGCCATAAAATTAAATCCTATTGTAACGGCAAATTATCAATAAGCATAGTTGCATTATCTGATGGTACAAGAAAGCACACCATCCTGAAGGTTACGCTAAATCAAGGTATAACGTATACAGTATTAAAAATTTTGAAATTTAATTACAATATTTAAGCTAAATCTAATTTCAAAGCTTAAAAGCAGACTTATTCCGTACTTATTTTGTACTAAACTCTTCAAGATTATAAATTCCAAAGTAACAAAATGAATGTTCAAAGATGAAACAAAATGGTGCTAGAACTGCAAAAGTGCTATATGATAACAAATATTGCCTTCAGAAGATTTATTCCTTCTTATTGGATTATTGCTAGTTAAACTTTGGCTCCCTAATTCCTACTGTTGATAAACTAAGGTTTGTAAATTTATCTTATAGGGAATTAGTAGCAAAACCAATGGACGGAAAAGATATCAAATACAAAGCTCATTGCTATATCCTTATTAAGACTGGAATTGTGCATGTACTAATCTAAATCGGAAATTGGCGAAAGCACAAAAAAATAAACTTGAGCATATGGGTCAGGGACCCAGGTCATTTACATTCTAAAGGAAGACAAACGGTAAGGGGCAGTACAAACTCTCTTTGAGATAGAATAATGAAAACAATGACATAGTGACAGAGCTTATAAATGAATCATTGGACTACTTAAAGCATCTCCACATTCTCTTGATTTTTATTTACTTTCCATAATCCTAAATTTACTGGTGCTTATGAGAGATTCACCTGTTCACCCACTAAATTTTGTACTACCTTTCCAAAACCAAACATATGTAGGCGCATGAACTAAACATTTTCATACTTGAAATTTTTTATAGGCATTGCCTGTTCAAAAGACTTTTGAACATGATAGAAGGGAAACTCCAAAATAATACATAGTACACAATGTTTCCAAATAGCTAGAAGTTGTAGCTGCAAATCTATCCTTACATATTCTTATGTAAAAATCTGGAGGAGCTTCAAACATAAAACCACAAAGAGAAATTTGAATGGCATACTGTTCCATTAGTAAGTTATATAAATAAAACATAAGTAACAGGGATATGATATACCTGCTGCCCAAAGCCAATATCTTGAGTAAGTATACTTGGGTGGAAATAACAATGCCATTCCAGGAATGGCTATGCACGGAACCAGCTGGAATATCATGCACAAGCGGAGATCATTAAATATTCTGCAACCAACTAGCAAACGGCATTCAGCAGGATATCAAATATAGACACTTGAAGCAATCAGAAGTGTGCGCATAACATTTTAACAAAAAAAAAAAAAAAAAAAATGTAACCTTCCGTAAGCCCAACTAAGAAAAGCAAGTAAAAGAAGTGCAAACAAACAACTTAATCCAATTCTCTTGCCCACCCTCTCGACAACAAAACTAGAGAAAAGCGAAGAATATGCAATCATCATCTGCAATTCACAATGAAGTTCAAAATAAATACACATCTAATACAACAACAAGAACAAAACAATATGTCACTGTAAATTTCAACCCTTTTGATTTCACATAATAGGAAAGTTTATATTTCAAGGCTTCAAGCTATATCGATTTCCTTAAAGCAAAGTGTCCCACATTCATCTATCATAAGAATTAAATCGAAATGCTAACCGGCAAGGTGTCCCACATTACTCTATTGTCTTGAGGCTTCAGATGATAATAAGCAGACCCAAATGCCATCCCTGTTATTCCTGCATAAAATAGTGCCCAACCCCAAACCTCCCCTCGCAAACTACCACCAACCCATTTCAAAATACCAACAAAATAAACAATCAGCAAATTAACATTCAATATTTGCATAGCAATCAAATGATCAATGCAATGATTAAGCAACAGTACCTCAAGTTAAAACAGGTTCCATGGAGGCAGAGAACAAAACCCAGAACACCCACAACTAAAAATGGGAAATTGGTGATCACATTCAAAGTATTAGGCACTCCTGTCAAATACCCAGAAACCAAAATTACATAAACATTGAACAATAGAGAAGAAGAACACACTGTGTGTGTGAGTAGAGAGAGAGAGAGAACCTAGAAAATTGCGCATGTCAGCGAAGTGATGGTGTTTAGGAGAGTGAGGAAATTTGGGAGTTGCAAACATGAGACAGAGGCAACATAGAAAAGCTACACCCAGAATTCGACTGCTCTTTCCTCTTCCAAGCTTGTGATTCACTGCCCAAACCATTTCAATCACTTATGTTTACAGTGAACTCTCACACAGTCACACTTGCTTGCCTTCTTCCACTACCTGACTTTTTATTTAGGTAAGATTTGGTACCGAGATCATGCGAGTGAAAGTGACAAGGTCGGGATCAGTAATCTGATGTTCGAATAAAATAGGTAAAATTTAAGATTCATTAAATTCAAAATCCCTCTTATGCGGTGTATTTCAAAATTTGCTAGATATTTATATTTTTCCTTAATTTTTTGGTTATCTATATCAACGTATAGTATACAATTATTTATAAACTTATTTTTTTAATACAAGCAAGAGATGCTTTATATCAATAATATCCGGAAGGAAAAGAAAAATACAAAGTACAAGACCCATGCTAGCCTATAAGGCTAGGGCCGAGAGGGGGCTGTTAGACCAAAGGAAACAGAAAAATTCAAAGCAGGGACATTTAACTAGCAAGGTGAAATCGAATAAGTCAAACATTAGATACGAAGAATTGAGCCAGATGTGGATGGGAATATATCTCAAAAAATGAGGCCATTACAAGCGAGCCAAAAAAACCCGCAAAACAATCGAGCAAAAACCCGACCACACCTTGCGAACCCGAGTAGTAACAGCGACTATCATAAAAAAGTGTTGTGAATTGTCCAACAGTTAAGGAATCGAAACGGATCCAGGCCCCAATTTAGAACTTCAACAGTCAGCCAGAGAGGACTGTGATCTAAGCATCCTCGCAGTAATCTGTATTGAGGCAAAAGTTGAAGAGAAGAAACCCAGTGACCATAGAGGATGACGAAGTTAAGCTCGATGAAACTAGAGTGTAACGTAAAAAACTGATAAATCCCACATACAGATAACACCGCCAGATCAACCTGAAGAAGGCAAAAATAAAAAACAAAACGTTTAACTGAGGCCATATATTGTTATAATTGAAAGCTGAGAATACTAGAGCCTTGTTGTTTTGAACAAAGACAATATTAGACTTGAGCAAACAAATGAGAGACCTAAGTTTGTCTCTCTTATGAGGCGTCGCGTATCCACGAATGTTCCATGAAAAGAGACTCATGTGTGGAGCGGCGCACACTGAATGTCAAGCTGGTGGATGGTCGGACTCCTTGATTCGGAGCCAATCAAGTAATTTGGATTATGGTCCCTTTGCATGTATTCCAAGTTCGTTACAAAATCTCATAGAACCTCTGTAGGGTTTAAAGTCGATGTGGCTCTCGTCGTAGGTGAAGAACTCCAATGTGATCCATGCTTAGTTCAGGGTAATGTGACCGGACTTGGTCTAATAATTAACCGTCCAAGCCGCGGAGGAGATCGCCTACCTGTGATGTTATGGTCAGAGATAATGACCTCTGAAGATTTGGTAGAACCATTATGAGCATCATTCTTAATAGAAGAATTTTGACTGGGTAAGTCAACTGGAGTGTCTTCCTTGGAATTACCCTGCATGTCTAGTGCATAGGCTGAAGGAGTTTCATTAAGTTCAAGTGAGCCTAACAATAATTGGACTGGTTGTAGCAGTGAAAATCGCGGGCTTGAATTATCGTCCTTCCTAATTTGTCCAACACTTGCCTTTTGAGCCTGAGTCTGTGATGCTCTACTCCCCGAGCTTGATGGAGTGAACACCCTAGGAGAATGCGCCAGAGAGGGGTCGGGTGGAAAGGACGGAAACTGACCTAAATTGTTTTTTGAGCATTCACCGATAGAAATGAGGAATGTCAAATGACCCAAGGATACAGTCATAACTCTTGACAATGTGTTAAGTGACATGTGCATATTTGACATAGTTTTATGGTATTTTATCCCTTGGTTTATCATATATTTGTCCCGATTTTACACGTTTTAGTTTATTTTATGTTACTTTATTAGATTTGATGTGTTTTCTAGTGTTTTAG
>JAYMTE010000475.1:0-17967 GCA_036897545.1 Pelargonium fulgidum
GAATATCTTTTTACTAGATTAGAAATTCTTTTATAACTAGAATTCAAAGGCGAACTCTACTGCTACTAAAATGCTAATGGATTAGAACCAATGTCCATAACAGAATTTGACTCGTTACCACTTATCCATATATACGAGCCCTTAGTGAAATCATGTTTATGCCAAAAATAGTAGGCTTGTTATCAAGGGCCGAAAAGGATACTGCTTTTAGTTAATTACTACATACTTAAATAGTCTTTATTTGAACTGGCGACTATAGGACAAAGCATTCTCAGGACTTTTCCTTTCAAAGTATTTAAAAGTGTCATTTTTATTGGTTCACTATGTACTACACAGATTTTGCAGAAAAGCGGGGTTTTGATAACAAGATTCCGGGGTTGAAAGATCAAGAAGAGCCCATTTATCCTAGCTAATGTCAGGGAGTTACACCGGAACCAGTTGGCTTATAAAAATGGGTTAATTATGTCACTGCAACTTCTTTCTTTTATTATACAAAGCAAATAGACTACTGACAACACATATTCATGAATTGCGTAACGACAAGATACATCCGAGATAAGTTAATTTTGGTTTAGGATACTTATTAGGTATATTGCTTTCGCATGATTTAAGTTGATTCTGTTTTGTGAAGTACTCTCTTAACAAGGACAACAAGGAGTTACGAGACTTGGCTAGGTGACCCTTTTTACAAGTAAAGTTCAGCAATACTAATGGTAAAAGCACCTAATATAAATAGGAAGGCAGTTAGCCACTTTCTTAACTTCTAGTCCCACGCAAAGGTAAAGTGATAAATCATATCCTATTCAAGAGAATAGCCTATACAAGGAGGGAACCCGCTCCTGTGTGAGTTATGTGCTTAGGGTCTAGTTGTGAACTAAAAATGGATGATAAAGATTACGTTTTCCACGGTTTTCATCCTCAACCGGAATTCCTTAATCTTGTATTTTGAAATAGCATAGTACCTCTATAGTAAAAACTCATTAAACTAAAGAATTGAACCCTCGTCCGAAATACCTTTGCATTAATGTTTTTACCAGTATCTTTTGTATCGTAAAGGTAAGAAGAAATAAGCCAAAACTATAGGTTCACTCGTAATAGAAGTAGGTCTTATAACCAATTTTCTTAATCGTTACTTTTAGGTTTACTTTGGACAGTTTTTAGTAGGAAAAGAAATTCTTATACTTTGGGAGTCTAAAAGACCCCATGCTCTATTATCGATTGCTCGATTACTTTTTTGATACTGGAGTAGGAAGAGGGTTTCGAACCTTTGCGTGCTGATTCCACGAACCGGTGCTTTATCACTTTGCTATACTCCAAAACTACCCACTATACTACAAGTTCGGTATATGGTACAACTTGAATCTATTTCTATTTAAGTGATTCATACTTTAAAGTTTTAGAAAACTACTGATTGGAAAAAACAAAGAAGCTTTTTCCTCATCCATTGCCTATACTTCTGTATTAATGAACTCGGTTTACTTATATACCCTATACTAAAGACAGGACCCCCTTTATTACAAATAAGTATAGGTACTCAGATCTCACAGGGTTGTCTCTGGAAATTGAGGAAATTGAAAAGAGATATCAACAATAGTAAGTGATACACAAGAAACCCTTAACTATTATATTCCCTTGGGAAAAGGGCCGTTGTAACTTAGTAATTTAGGCAGAATTAAGTCTTTAAAGACTTTAAAGCTAATAAGGGATCCCGCTAAAAGAGTGACCAACTTGAATTAATTTTTGATTTTGAGATAGAGTGCTAAAAGGGTCCCAGGTCTAGATCTTGCTCATTTTTTAAACAAGCAGGATCCTTTAACTTTCAGTTGTCAGGTGAGGAATTAATAACACAGAAAATACGGACTAACCGGGCTCCATTTGTATTAATTGAACTTGAGGGTTAATTGGAATAAAAATGACTATATATATCCTACAAGAATTTGTTTTGTACGCTTTGTGATTTATTAAGTGCATAGGTAACAGAGTTTTTCTGCTGTTATTCTAAACCTTTTTCTTATAAACCTAGTTTTGTTTTATCAACTGGGCTTTAAGGCAAAGTATCCAGGTTTTTTAAGTGCAATTAATATAGATAACTGTGAAGTAAGTATTCTTTCATCAGCGTTTAACTTTAGAAAGAGGGGCTTTAAAGCTAGCGATTTACTAGTTATTCTTTCCCAAATGACTTTAATAAAATGAAATTACTAGCTCAGATACAAGGGGCTCCTTGACGAACGGGGTTGTCCGCTCAGGAGAGCTCTTATGATTTGTGTGAAACTTATAATGTCGATTCTCTATGAATGTCACAGATTTTATAGTGGTAGTATTTTTTTTTCTTAACTATATAAAAATCTTCGTAGTCTAAGAAGATTTTGAAATCAAAGGAGAGGTTCTATACAAAACAGGGTTTGTTCCGATGTAAAGGGTGGGTTCTCGAGCTATAAACTACTTTTCAATAACAAGAAATTTAGTATAGGTTATAACGAACAAATATGTATTGAATCTTAGAATGTAGTAAATGCAACATTCTATAAGGGCCCTAAAAATAGATAAATAAAGACATAGTAAACCTAAATTATACGCAGTTGAAAAGAGAAGAATAAGAGTTAGATAAAAGCAATGCCTCGTTAGGATTGATACCTCCTAAAAAGACTCAAATTGAGTCCCTTTTGATAAAAAAACTCCTAAATCTATAACTTTAGTTTGTATTGCATAGGGCCGCTTCTAGAGCTCTTTATATTTCATTCCGGTTTCTAGATTCCTCGGAACAGCAGTTAGTTAAAACTCTAAATTCTTTATATTATTTGGATCTGACTTACCTTACCCCTGGTGAAGGAATCTAAGGACCCCCCTTTTTTGTCCATTGCTCTGTAATGCTTCCAAAACTTATCAACCTTTTGATATGTATGATTGCCTCTTTATAGTGAGGATAGGTTTCCCACTCCTTCCTAACTCTAGCGGGGTAATAGAGTAGTACTGTGAGCCCTCTTTCTTATCTGATCAGCACTAAGAAGAACTTATAGGAAGCAGATAAAACAAACAGGACTCTTATAAGGGTTCATATACAAATAGTAGACTGGAACGCTTTCGAAAAAATCATAGATATAAGATCAGGAATATTTTAAGATAGGTCGCTTTTGCTCAGTTTTCCCTTTTCTTATACAATTAGAGCGACACAGGAGGCTTCTAAAGCCCTTCTTTATGATGTGTAGATTCTTAACCGGATCCGAAATATTTAGAAACAGGAGCCGGTTAGAGCTAAAAACTTTCATGCGCCCTTCATTCTCATTCTTACTATTCAGGATATTACTTACTAGACGATGGGAAATAAACCATAGCATTACGCAGCCTATTTTATTGATTCATTGTGGGGTCATGTATCTTTTTGCTTGAGGTTAGAATGGATACAGCTTTTTCCAAAGGAGTCTTTCTCTAATTTAATATTACAATCTTATTAGATTTTTTGTATTCAGGAACAGTCGAACCAAATCAAATCTAGTCCTAGCCAGGTCTTTCCGAAGCTCCCGTATATTTAGACAGGCGATTGAGAAACAATTTACAAATCTAAAACCTGTATTTTTAGCGCCTACGTCCAATAAATTGTTTTCCCTTATCAAGTGAAGCTAGGTAGGTTCAAGTATTTATATATCCCGGGATTCCTATCAAAATATTTGCTAAAACCAATGTTTTCACTAGGGGACTAAGGTTAACAATGGGTCAAATTAATGCTTTGACTATATACTCCTTTACTAAATCTTGAGATAGGGAATTCACAACTGCTAATGCCTGATAGGAAACTTTGCCATGGGTTCTTACGTCTTTATCCGAAAACAAAAAACGAGATAAGCAAAAACTCGTGTAGTTTAGGATACAGCAGTATATCTTTTTAGTAAGAGTCCCAGCTGCAAGTAAAGAGAACACTAAACCCACTATACTATTTAAGAAGAAATTGAGATACTTTAAGCTAATGAAGACTTTTAGTTGAAAGTACAAAAAAAGTAGCAAAATGGCAGATGCCCCGATCGGTAACCGCGGTCGGATACGGGAAATTCTCTTACATCTTTATACATCTTATTTTACTGAGTGAAGGTGTGGCAAAATAACACGAGCTAGAGATCAATATAAAAATCCATGAAAGAAAGGTTTTTCTACTAAATTAAATAAAGAACACTAGTTAGTGTGGTGGTCCTGTCAAGAGCAAAACAAGAGTAAGATTGTGTTCCCAACTGCAGCGTAGCGGAAATTATAAGGGGTATATTATAAAAAGTAACGTAGCACTGTTGAGTAATTGGGATGTAGATCGAGTTTAAACCTCTCCTTTCCAGTAGGAATGTGTTATAGACACGGATTGGACATTCCTTTAATTCTAAAATATTCCTCAACAAATCAGAGTAAAAGGGCGTCTTTACTTTATACCAAAAAGAATACTCAAACTTAATTACTCAAAACTATCTTCCTTTCTCCGGAGGCCGGCTTAAGCATCCCATTTCTATCTAGAGAAACGGTTAATTTTAAATTACAGGCTTTACAATTGACAGCAGTATAACTCGATTTTAACCGTCGGCATCTTGCGGAAGGGCTCTGTATGTAATAGTTAGCTGGACTTGAACCTCAGGATCAGGTCTTCTTTGATCTAGGATTTACTATGATAAAAAAGAAATGAGAATCTCAATAGCTGATATCTAAAATATGTACTTGACTAGGTTTTTTCAGAGAGTGGAACAGATAAGATCTTCCTTATTTAAGTAATTCTAAGGTCCATTTCGACTTGAACTTCTGAACGCCCTGCTAAAAGATAAGCGTTCTAACGACGGATCAAATCTCTACGAAAAAGAAAGGATATTAAATTCTCAATATTAGTAAATGAATGGGAAGCCCTACAAATTTAGGATTATTAAAGAGGAGTCGTTAAAAAAGGGTTCCTACCGACAAAAGGGGGGGTGTTCTGAAAGGGAGCTTCTCTTGGGAGTGACTACACAAGGTAATCAAAAGGTTAAGTTCGAACTCTAGCAGTTTCTTTAGGAAGCATCAGTTCTTGATATGATATAAGCATACAAAGGTTCAAATCTACTTTAAAACTCATTTGGGGCTTGGTTTAAGTACTCGGCTTTTACTAAGCATATCTGTATTAAGGCAAGTGTCCTTAAAAAGTGGACAATTTATAGAATTTTTGTTTACTCAAATCAAACGGAAATGCTTTTCACTATGAAAGTTTGTGCAACTGTTTCCTGGAAAATGGCACTAGCTAAATCTCATTTGTTTACAAGACTTCGAAGGAAAATGAATTTAATGAGTAGTTATGTCCGGATAAATTAAGGTATTGCCAAAATTCTAAGAGGCTAGGGCATAAGGACTATATCTCCCCTAGTCTTTCCCCAGAAAAGAGAGCTGCATTGATTGGTGGAGTGTTGAGAATAATTCTTGGAATAAGAAAAAAGGGTAAGATATCCTAGAACAAGACAGGTTATAAGACAGACACCTTAAAGAGGAGCAATACTACAAAGAAGTACAAAGGAAGTCTGAAGCTGGTGTGGTTATAAGGCCTTCCTATTTCTTATCTTTCTTAGTCTTTTAGAAGTGCTATGAGATTAGAACCTGTTACTTTCTTCTACGCCCCAATCTTTTAGATAGTATAGGTATTTTCCTTAGCTATCGTATAGAATCAGAAGGAGCTAGCTAAAGCTAGCCTATGTATTTGGAATTGGAATTCTTAGGTATCTCTAAAAGCGGGAGAGTTCCTAAACCCAGAGATTTGTGTTTGTGCTTTCATTTAACCAAAATAGAGTTTAAGAAAGAAGGTCAAGCTCTTAAGACTCATAAAAAGGAAGGTAAGAGCTCTGAACGAAGTGAGGAGGAGGGCTAGGCTTAGAGAAAAGTTGGGCTTGGATCCGAACAAAGTCACAAGGTTAGCTTTCGGTTGGCTCTGAAGAAAGCAAAGTAAGGGATGCTTTAGCTTGAGTTAAGGGTTAGGCTACAGGTAGTGAAGAGGAATAGAAGAGTGAGACTGACCTTGGCTTGTTCCCTTTTTTGTACGAGTGTATTTTCAGTGTCTTTCTATGTAAGATGGATTAAATGCTTATTTGTATTGTTTCAGAGTTCTGTCTTTAGGAGCTTTATTATGAAATCTAGGGACCAAAATACCTATATTCGTGGCAATAGGGGTTTGAAGGTATCCTGAGTGTATCTATGAATAACTGAAATTTCTTTCTTAATTAGATATTTTAAATTTCTATTAGAAATGTAAGAAAGATATAGTAAAGGTTTACCGGACGAGATCCCTGTTTGTTTCACTATAGTTTAACCTCTAAATTAACACAGCTCTTAAAAATATACTAACACGACCTCCTTTTATGAAAATTTAGTTAAAAAACAGTAGCCTTATTAGGACACTGTCAAAGGTCCAAAACCTGACTATACTAATCTGGTATTTATACTAGTTCTAAATTGAGCAAGTTAAGAAAATACGCAATATCTTAATTATTACAGAAACTCTCCTCTTTTGATAAAATCACCGAAAATTAATAAACACCACAATATCCTTTTTGAGCTTTTATCTTTAGTACGGAGTTGCTTCAAAGTTTTTATAGGTATAGGTTGGTTAGTCTCAAGCCGTGCTGTCACGTGGTTTACGTGTTAGTGATTTGCTGCAGAATAAAGCATTCTCTTACTAGTTAAACCTCTTAAGAAGACTCTGCAAAACCACCTTGTATTAAGAAAAGAATACAATGCTGCCACTTTTCAGTATAGATTAAAGGCCTATATCTTAGTTAAACTTATCTCTGATTCTTGAAATTTACTTGCTCTGTGAATTTTCCTATTCTCAAGTTTGGATATTAGAATTTTTGGTATAGAGGAGGAATTTCCACTAGGAAGAACCTGGCTTCTGGGTTATTAATACGTTATTAAGCAAAAGTCTTTCACAATAGGAAGCACAGAGTGGGGTTATTTTAAGTAGTTGTTCCTATTCATTCTGCTTCTGAGACGCTAGTATATAAATTTCAAGTGAATCCCTTTGGGTTTAAGACGTTTCGAACCCTTGACTAGTAGATTAAGGTCCAATGTTCTACCACCCGAGTTATAAGCCCTTGAGAAAGAAGTAGTATTTCCTTTTTAGTTGGTAAATCATGTAGCTTTAACTATAACTCTATATCCATTTTTAAAAAAAGGTGTAAAAAGGATTTGATTACTTAAGATTCTTCAATTAATAATGTGCCAATCTACTTCTTAACAGGAATGAATCCACTTACTTCAGAAATGGAGCTCGCTAGGTGTGTGCAGATGCGACTTTTCATGAGTACCCGAACAAGAAGCTAAAGATAAAGTAGGAAAACTACTTTTGATTCCTTATGCGATACTGCTTCATTTTATAGGGATTGAAAGGAAAATAGTGCTAAGATCCAGGATAAACTACTATATATATATATATTTGTATAAAAGTTCTTCTGTTCTGGAATTACTGAAATTAGGATTTAACCTACATTTATGTATACGAATGCTAGGTATTTCCCAATAAAAGGAGAGTTTATACTAGATAAGAAGAAACATTATTTCTTTTGTAGCATTTTCCTGACAGGGATTGAGCTCTATAGATAGATTCATGTTCTTGGTATATGCTGTAAAATGGGAACTTCTTAATTAAGAGCCCTCCTTTTAGCAACTTCGCTTGTTGTACACAATACTTAGCATAGGGTTAAGACGTTGTTAAAAGGTATTCAAAGATAGATAAAAAGGCAAAGTACTTTAGATCAGCGATCCGTGTAAAATAAGATCTTAATTGAAAAGCTTAGTTTGATAAATAGTTAGAACATCAGAAATTAGAACTCGGGGATATGTTCAAATAACCCAAGGGATGCTGATATAAGATGGAATATACATATTACACGCTGGAGATTAAAGGAAGATTTTGTATTAAATTCCGGTTAATAACATAGTAAGGGATCTTGCTAGTACCGGTAAGGCTTATAAAAGCAGGAATTGTGACTGTAGGACTATGCAAAGAGAGAAGCGAATTCCTTGTGTATAGAGTTCTATTTGGTGCTCTCAGGACATCGATACGCTGCTTTGAGGGGGTTTTCCAACCCCAACCCTTGAAAGTCATTCTCTTCAACGTTTAGTAAAGCAAAACTATATGATACCCAAGCTCTTTTTGTATTGATTATAAAATGTAAATAAGATAAATTTTCTTTGGTTTAGGAACGAAGAAAGGCTTTTCCTACCCCGGCCCTAAATCAATTATTTTTAATGATTTTAACGAGAAGTTTTCTAATGGTAGACTAAGTAAAAAAAAGGATTGCTTCTTCAACTATCAAAAGGACCTACAGCATTTTTATAAGTAGGATTCGAACCCATGGCCTACCCTAGGGTTTTGAGATTGTTATAACTAGTTAAGGAACTGCTTGACTTCTTGAGATATGGGACCCAATGCTGCTAAATACATATGTAAAGCTTTTGAAGTTTTAGTATGCCCTCGGTAAGACGAGATCTATACATAAGTCTATATAGCCACAGAGTCCTCGATATAGTCGAGAATATTACTATAAAACTAGAAAATAGTGATTTCTTTATGATACTCCTTACCTTAATATCTGCTAAAGACTGGCTAAGAGGAAAAGGTCCGCAAGTAGATGTTACATTATACGATATTTAGATTTAGTAAGGGGTCTAATTTAGCGTAAATTCCTTAACGAAGGCTGTAAATAAAAGTAGGCTTAAATACAACTCTATGAAAGGGCTTCCGATATATAACTGGATAAGTGGGTCTTCGAGTTCCATATTCTATTAATTGGCTTTATAATCATAATAATTAGAATAAGGTTTGCTAGATTGCTTGTAATGTAAATAGTAGCTACTTATTATAGACAAGCTTGCCTTTAGTTCTGAGACTTTAAAAAGTTAACCGAGAAGCATCAACTACTTGGGGCTTGTATCCATTTTTAAGACTTCTTTTTCCATATGCTAAGTAGTTTTAAGTAGGGTTATTTTATCGTTTATTTTGTGGATTACTTAGAGTGTTTCCAGTCCATAAAGTAGTTAAGAGGGTAAGGTTTGTTTAACAAAAGGAGAGTTGCTTTCGTGTTCCTATGATTTCAGATTTCCAATTCGAGAAAGTAAAAGAACTTAGGCTAAAGTCATTTGTTTCCGGTAAAGACATGATGGTAGAACTCAGGGATAAAGAAGTGGGTTTTTAGTAAATAAAGTGTAGTAATTCTCGTATATTTCGAGTTTTTGAGTCTTAATAAATAGATATGAAGAGTAACAAAAGTCAGTCAATAAGAAGCTGGGCTTGGCATCTAAGTTCCTATCCTATTTTGAGTTTTGTATTTAAAGTTATAGGAGATATAGAAAGGTTAGGAGCTTGGATATTGCAAAGGAAAGGGTTCTAGTTTTATAAAAAGTAAGAGCTCTGTTATAGTATACTAGAGTAGTTTCTAGATTGACAAGCTTCTAGGAACCGGATAAAGTAAGAAAATAGTAGAAAGACATTCAAGACCTTAGCTCTTAGAAGTTTTACGGGATTAGACTAACTTGTTGGAATTCCTCTCTTTTCTAACTCTGAGAATACTAAAACCAAAGGGTAAAAATCTTATTTCCTTATATTAAAATAGCTACCTACTTAGACAATACATTAGTTCAAGTCCTATCATATATATACTACATTACACTAGAAGACACTAACTCTAAAGCTACATAATACAAAAGGCATTAGCGCAGTAATCCATAGGTTCAACTCCTATCAACTGACACTTATTAGGTAAAGACTTTAATCAATAAAAAAAAACTAAGGACAACAAATCTAGATTCATTAGAACAATACTAAAACTTATTTTACGGTCTTTTACATGCCCTAAAACACGAATTAGTGTTCCCCGTAATCGTTTTATCTTTGCGTCGATATTTCCTATCTAAATTGAAATTACTCTTTTTGTACTTTGCTTTCTAAAGGAGTTCCTTAAGCTACTTTACAGACTAATAAAACAGTTACTTGTGTAATAGGATTTTCTAAAGTTTTTGTATTTTTTCTATTCCTAAGTCCTAAGTCAAGAACAAAAGAACAAGTAAGTCATAAAGAGTAAGTCAATAGAAGAAAATTAGAAAGAATTGCTTTTTCCTTGTTATATTCTTATTATAAAGTATATATTCTTGACAAAATTAGTGGGATACATAAGATATAGAAATGGAATTAGCTTTCTAACTCATATTAGAAAAAGTAGAATTAGTGTTATAGAATTTTCCTACTAACAAATAAAAGACTAAGCATGTTCCGTATAATCCATGGTTCCTTATCTTAATTCATGGTGCTGTTACTTAATTTTGATTAGGCGTTGTCTATTTAAAAAGGTATTCCAGGCCTGGAAAGTAATCAGAGAAAGAAAGGAGGAATTTACTATTCAAACCTACGTGGGGTGTAAATCAGATTTTTTTCAAGGATATCGGTATAGTTACTAAGGGTATTACCAGAAAAAAGTCAAGTAGATCCTTGTAGTTTTAATATTTTAGAATTAATGGCTAAGATATAAGGTCTATAACTTTACAAACTGCAGCAAAAACCTTATCTCATTTAAAAGGTGTTTTATATTACTATAAAAGAGGAAACATATTATATAATAGAAAATATTCATACTCTTATAGATCCTTTTGACCGCATTAATATTTGCTCAATACAGCTACGAACGAAGTGAAGAGTATAAGTGTCCTCTGGTTTTTAATATGAGTTTCTCTAGAATATTACGTATAAGACATTTGACCTGCTTGTATTTTGTCGATGAATGGGAAGTCTGGTATGCGTGAGATAGTCGCCCTAATATATTAAAATGAAACCGAGTCTTTTATTATTCTATTCTCTATTTTCTAGTTTTTCCTGCTCTGAAAATAGTCGAGGCTATGTAATCAGTTTATCTTAACTCTTCAGCCTTTCCAGTTTTACCTTTTTTTCCTTTTATATATTTTATATAGACTGACAAGTAAGAAACCCAGGACTCCCTACATTGTCTTTCTATTTTAACTTGCTCCCAAAAAAGGCTCCTCCTATATCCTATAGTTAGTTGTGAGCTATCTGTTATATTCAAACTAGGTGGTAAACCCGAGGAACTCCTCCAATTCAGTTTACTTATGTCCTCCACAAGCGAATTCCTATTCTGAAGGCTAGTACCTCTTTTTGAGTCTTAACCCTTAGAGCTAGACTCTCTCTATCTGTATATCTTACTCTTGGCAGCTACGTCAGTCTTATTAGCTATACCCTATTTACTAGTTCTTTTTTTATGGGTTCTACCTTTCTTAAGAGATCTTACTTTACAGTCATACACCTGTACTCAATCTATTTCTTATCTATTTAGTAAGCTTCCCTGCTTAGAAAGTTCCTGTCTTTAAAAGCCCGTTTAGACCCTTTTCCTTTCTTATTTCATTTCAAAATCTTTTTTTAGCCCCGGAGATTTGGGACTTACTTTAATACTACTAAAATCTTTTGGGTATTCCAGTTTTCCCAATTTCAGAGTAGTCTTTGCTTCACTTGGAATCGAAGTTTAGGCTTACCTCTCCACCAGAGCTCTATCTCCTAAGTTAAAACTAGGAATGATTTCTAGACTATAAATAGAGTTTCAAATCTTTATTTCTTACTGAAATTATAAGTCAAGTAGCTTCATTCATTATAGAATGTCATGACTTACAAGTATACTCGGTTCCTTTTAACTGAAACAAGTATGAGTATTCTGTTGCCTTTACCTGATCCAAGCTACACCCAACTCTTCACTCTGTTTAGACAACATAAACATTCCTCTTCTCCTCGTTCAGAGCTATAACTAACCTAGAATTCCAAACTACAATTCAAAACTAAAAAGGATCAGAAAGAGGAAACAAACATTCCTCAACAAAGCAATCAAACAATCCTAAACATCAAGAACCAACTGACAACAACAGGAGTCAAGCAAAAGGGAAAGAATCAAATGGTCAAGGTCCAGAATCAGTTAAAGGAAAAGGATTAGTGAAAGCAAATAAGAAACAGTGAAAGGTAAAGCAATCAGTTTCGGTAAAGAACTAAAGTTAATGCGAGTTTCTCGGCAAGTAATAAGTAATTGGGGAACAAAGGAGAGATTGTGGAGACAGGAATAGGAATAGGTAGCCTTTGTCTTAGTGTATTCTAAACCAGGGAAGTTCCTTACACTTTGGATAGCTTTTCTCGCCCCGCTTATTAAGATGAACGGGATTCTTTCTCAAACAAGCGATCTTGGTCCCCCCTGATCTAGTTCAATCTAATTAAGAGTGGATCTCTATTCTGTAAAGCAAGCAATTCGATAATTTTTTAGTAAAATCGGATGCTAACCGGGGTAAATCGTAAAAACCTTCCTTATCCTTATTAGATTTGTAAACTTGAATCTCAGTATAACACACTTCTGCTTTTATTTGCCTTAGAAGTAAGGAATCCGGAGCCCACTATCCTAATCTAAAAAACCCGGGATTACCGACTTGGTTTTTGAAGAGCCCCTTTAGAAAACTAACAGCACAGCTCTCTCCTTATAGCTTCTTACCTTGCTCTCAAGCTAAAAGAAGACCTTTTTTTACTACATAGCTTAGAATTTGAAACAAAGGAAAACAAATAGCAACTACTTAATGACAGTGAATGAAAGACTGTACTGTTAAAGCTAATCAACGGGTTGGGGATTCAAGCAAACAAGACCCAACTTACTATCTCAATTCTTTTTTCATTCTTCCTCTTTGAGAGGAATTTCATACACTTTTGATTCATTTTACATATATACCTTTCCTACTTTTTATAGAACTTGACATGGGCTATACTAGTAAAATGTGCTTGAGGAATTTTCTCGTAGGTGAAATTAGAACATACAAAAAAGGGACTTTCTCCTCTGTCAAGCCTTCAAATTAGACCCCAAAAACTAGAAAAAAGTAGGATCAGTATATATGCATTTGCCTTGTATATAGACCTGAAAGAAAAGGAGAATTCTATTTTGTATAACTGGGAAAGTTCATACTTTCTCTAAACCTTACTAGGCTAACCCTTTATTGGAAGAGTAGAATCCAGTTAACTTAATCAACTATATTTCTAGAGTTTTCGAAGGGATATAGTATAACCCCAAGGTAAAGCTATGGATACTTTACAATTAAATCTATAGTTATATGAATAATTATAATAAGGAGTAAAAGAGACCAACTCATAGGCCTGCTGCTAAGCCTAAGCTCTTTTTCCTTGCGAAAACTAAAAATATATATAACAATCCGTGCTTTCCCTGTTCATTTAATGTAAGGAAAATAAAGTCAGTTGGTGACCCGCTGTTTCCTACCAAGTTCAGAGGGATATACAAGGAGTTCGGGAAGAAAAGATTTCCGGCAAAGATAAGAGAATAACTGCAGTCTAGAACAAGAGGACTCCTCAGAAAGGTATCAATCCTATAAAGTACAGGTTAGAGGAATCCAAACCGATAAGCTAGTCAAAATTTTTCTTGGTCTGTATTTATCTAGGTTAAAAGAGACTTTTTCTATTTTTAGTTCTATTTTTTTCTAAAAGAAAGATTCTAATTGGTGAGCGTGTAAGCACAGCAGTCTTAGTAGCCAATTTTATCTCTATTTAAGAGCTGAAATCCTGAAACTTAATTGAAACGTGTATCTAAATAACAGGGGTACAATAAGAAATCAACTGCTATAAATTTGCTTTCTTTTCAGGAATTTTTTCCCAAGTCTTTGTTATATAGCTTGACTTGGCCTATTCCACACTCAACGACTTACCACAAAAAGGGCTGCTTACCTTGTATATTTTACCCTTTTTTAATTAACCAAAACTTCGTGCTACAAATCCACTGTTTGAAACGGAACCCGTCCTTTAGAAAGTCAAAGAGCTTAACAAGCTCAATTTTGCCTCTGTTTCAGTTTCCAATTATTCCCGAAAGATGTTGGGGAAGAAAAGAAGTCCAGTGAGAGTTTGACTTGTTGCTCTTCCTTAAAGATAATTAGTTTCCGGTAAGTACTATAGTATATAGATGTAGAGCTAAAAGTGAAATTATTTTCTGAGCCAGAGTAATCAGTCACAGAGAAATTTGAACAGGGGAATCGCCCAGGAACTTGACCTAATAAAATAAGAAAGCAGTTCCCTTAAACACGGCTTATTGAAAGAATAGGGTAGTATAGTATTATAGTAACTCCTATTAAGAAGTGCTAGTTACCTTAGGAATATGTTTATAAAACACATTTTAGTATAGAGAAGCTGTATCTCTTCCAAATTGAATAGCTGGTATTAACTCGGCCCAGAGGAACCCTTAGTAGTAGCTTTTAATGATATTTTCCAGGATTTTCTATATCCTTAAAGGTCAAAAATTTGAGGAAGGGTATTAACTTGATACTCAGGGGTGTGTATTAAATCAAATTTCTAAAGGAAGCGCTCTGGGGTAATTGAAGGGGGCCTTTTTTCCTTTCGCTGTTCCAAAGTGAAACTCTGCTAATCTGCGTCCATTTTCGGGTAAATTAATTAAAGGATCTATCCAAGTCGAGTAAAAAGGAGCTCTTGTTGATAGTTAGGCTTAACTTATAAAAATATAGAATCTTAGATAGACTTTGATAGTTTGCAGTAATTTATAGACCTTTTACTAAATACTAAAAAGTAAGGATTAAGCTTTTCTGAACTATCGCTATTTTTATTACCTAATTTCAGTTTTATACTCTAAAATTTAGAAATCCAAATACTTTGTGTAAGCTGCTAGGGTCTTTCTCTTAAACAAGTCCAGATGAAAAGATTTTAACCCAGGTAACGCTATTACTTAGTGAATATTTAAGACTAAAAAAGCCCTTATTTATAATGTTTATTTTCTCAAGTTTCGGAGGAAGAATACCCTGTACCAACAATTTATAATTAACAAAACCTAGAGCCTTTAGAGTTCTTGCAGATCCTATATATGGAAGACCTCCTTTTTTTACTAATTCAAACTGAGAGTAGTGAAATTGGGTTAAGATTCTAAACTAAAGACTAAAAGAAGTTTAAATCCTGTAAGTAAAAAGCCCGCGGGATTATGTGGATCTTCTAAGGGACTTCTTGCATTTTTATAAGCTTTCCCCATTTTCCAATGAGGCGCAGGGCTGCAGCATATACTAAGAAAGCTTTAAAAAGAGTTACTTGCTTTAATAATAAGATTTCGAAAGTTTTTTGGGGTTCTAATCATACTAGAGAATTTTAATAAAAGTAATAGGATAAGTCCTTGTTTTAGTAGGCTAGTAGTGCAACCAGCTAAAGGAATCAACTACGAGAAGTTTATAATGAAGGGGCTGAATTGGAGTATCCTGCTAGACGTGTTAACTCGATCCTCTAAACTTATAAAAAGAAGCTAAAGTTTTTTAGATACCCGAGATACTGGGGTGTGGGGCTTGAACCAATGACTTTATCTGAATGAAAGCACCGTTCTAACCACTTGAGTTAAGTGGGGAAGCGTATGATTCGCGGCACGGATAAGCTTATCTGTACGATCGAATCTAATTCAATTTATAATGACTTAGGCTATTTAGTTTTTAATAGAGTATTGATTGCTCTAGCTTGCTTTTCATCTGACCTGACTTATCCTGGAGTTACGAGGACCTTACATTCATACCTATTCCTTGTTTGAGGTACCACACACTTAGTTCTGTTATTCAACTGCTGATTCGATCAAGAAACCCTATAATATCTAACTATTGATAGTTTTGCTTACATCCTCGAATTTGAAAAGGCGGAGTTCAATCTGATTTTGCTTTGTATCAAACCACCCCGAACCGAATCTAGAAAACAAGGTATGGTCAGCCAATTCTTCCCTATAAACTAATCGCGAGTTCTTTTGCTTATTTGGAATACTTAAAAGTCTCAGTATTCCCCACCGACAAAAACATAGGAAAACATACTAAAAAGTCTTACAGTGCATTACAGGCCATGAGAAATCCCTTATCATTCTTTTGTAAACAGAGATTTTCTTGTTACTTTATTCAATTCTAGAAATCTGTAACTCACTTTTAATTACATATTTTTATTTGCTTGTGCTCCGTAGTTTTCATTCTAGTCTGTCTAACTTACTCTATCTGCAACCCACTACTGTTTATCCCTATAAAGAGAAGATATAATTCCTATTTTAAACTTCTACATGTAATCGACTCTGCCTTAGCCTGGAATGTAGCGGATTTGTCTGACAGCACTCTATAATACTTACTAACAGTATTAAGTAGTATATCCTCTTATAAATTATAAACGCACTGAAGATACCGCTTTTAAGAATTACTTATCTTCTACTTTTCAGTAGTATTGAACTACGAAGAACTCTTCTTAAGCTAGGCTTATTTTCTTTATTATATTCCTTTATCTGAAAATGTAATATACATACATATAATCTGTAATCTGTCTCAACAACATTAAGGTTTTTTTTGCATACGGTTTACTCTCTTTATTTAAAGTCGTATCTACGCCCGTTGATCAATGCTTGAGCTTTTTGGTTAAATCAATAAACTCAAAATAGAAAGTTATCTAGCAATTTATTATATAGTGATACCCATAACGGAGCATTTTTAAGGTATATGTTAACCAGTAATCCGGAGGAGTCATTAGATATATTCCATTCCTATTGAATCAATATACAATAAAGGATAGCTTTCAATTTCAAATCTTTAAATTTAACTAAAGAAAAAAATGACGTTTATACTCACTCGTTTGGATAATACTTTCTAATATAAAGGCAAAAAAAGTCCTGACTCCTATATTTCTTATTCAAGTCTAAGAATTTCTAATAAGAGAGGCCGCTAACTAAACTCAGAGGAAGGGCTCAAGAAACTATTGCTTTTGGTAATAAAGTAAGTTAAGTCAGTAATCTTTTTTAATAATTAAATTTTATATAAGTGCTTATTCTTGTAAATGGGTTTTTTGAGTCCTTTAGGGAGTGCAATCCTACCGTATAATTGTAGCTCTGGATTTAAATTATTACGAGGTCTCCTGTTTAAGATATGAGTCAGATAGTACTAATGAAAATCTCAGTAAATTTCATACACGAAGGGAAACTTGTGGTTTTTTTTACACTTGATTTACTATATTAATCATTAATCTTGGGCTTAATCTGGCAAATTCTGCCCTAATTCTTAATCGCTAAAAACCCGAAAGCTTCTCGCAAGAGCGACATTGAAATTCCAAAAGAAAGATAAAAGCTTATAATTTATGTAGAATAACTCTACCAAGCAATAACCCAACCCCGGTGAAACTAGAATTTCCGGGGATTACAGAATCCTGTTTAATCTAGGAAAGTATATAATTTAGTAAAATTACCAGAAAAAAACCCAACTCTAGTCTAATGAAAAAGCTCACAGTCTACTTGTCAGGAATGAGGAAGTCCATCTGAAACATACATTCAAAGTAAAGCCGGGTATTCTAAACTCTATTAGACCAGAATCCCTTATTGTTAAGAAATTTCTAATATGATTGTAAATCTAATCTAGTACTTAATTCTAATATCTTACTAAAAAGACTAGATTCCTTATACACTTCTAATTTCGAGCTCTGGTTAAATCCAATTCACTCAGAATATTGGGATCTGTCTTAATTCAAGAAGTCCTGGGGTTCCCTATGTACCTTGCAATGAAATAGAAACTTCTTAAAAAGGTGGACTTGCTTGCTATACATAAATGAGAGTCCCGTGGTTATTATCCCACCCTTAAAGTCTTCTTTCTTTTATAGAGTAACAAATTTTATAATAAATATAGGTTAAAGAAAGAAATAAAGTTTTCTAAAGTAAGGTAAGTACGTCTAAATAGAAGTTCTAGTTGGTTAGAGAAAAGCGCCCCGGGTCCTTATGTCAGTGGTTCTAAACGCGCTATCTAAAAAAGAAGGGAGTAACACTAGAGGGAAGTCCTATTTACAATTACAAGTCAGGCAGTTTATTTAACAAGTTTTCCGCTTTTTTGATAGAAACCTTAATTGGTTTGACAGGCTAAGAATGAAGTTTTAAGCGTAAGGTTTTTGGATAAGCCAAG
>JAYMTE010000476.1:0-17967 GCA_036897545.1 Pelargonium fulgidum
ACACGGGCTGCCACGTGGCATACTCAGATTGGCTCTGAGATATCCACAAATTTTGGGCCTAAACATTCTTGTTCCAGAACCATGGAATGTTGTGTAAGTATTATTGTTAATGGAATGATATAAAGCTTTTGCCGTCAATAAGTGTGTACAATCTTGAATATTTTAGTCACACTTAACTCTCTTATGTTTCTCACATGGCCTCTGAGAAAATGAAGTATGCGATAAAAAAATATAATTGTGAATGTGAAAAAGTATGAAAGCTCACTGAAAAATTTCATGAAGGTTTATGTCGAAAGGGGTTGGTGCTATTGAATACCTCTCTCATAGGTCTTCCAACTTATAATGACAAAAATACCATGGTTATGCACTAAAATTGCATGTCTCCTTAGCATATCATAAGTATCTCCTCCATTTGTTATCCAATGTCACAACCCTCTTCACTGTATATTCATTTGGCTACACATATCATTTGAGGTAAAACAAGCGGCACAAGTACTGGTTGGGTGAACTAATGTTGGGTGGAACTCCCCTCTTTCCTCTTTCCTTTTTTCTTTTTTTACTTGGATTTTATGGTTCTTAATTGTGTTGTTTGATTTCCCTCCCTACTATTACTATATTTTATGAGTTCAGCATTCATGGTGCATAAGGCTTTTAAAATTTTATTTTGAAAATGCTAATGTATAGTTTATGAAGGAAGGTATGTAGAACCTAGTATCCGGCCAGATGATAGTCGTTATGGGGAAAACCCAAACAGGCTCCAACGCCACACTCAATTTCAGGTTAAACATTATTTAATATGTTGATCAAATTTTGCAGTCATGTATCATTTGAAGATCTATTTTATAAAATCTGCTTTACATTTAACTTCTTTTCTATTGTCTTTTCATTTCAACTTGATCTCAGGTTATTCTAAAGCCTGATCCTGGAAATTCCCAAGACCTCTACATTCGCAGCCTATCAGCTCTAGGTAGTGAAGAATTTCTTTTTCTTTGGGTCTAAATCATATTTATTAGTAATGATCATTCCATGAGGCTTTCCTATTAATTTGAGGAAATCTTTTCTCTTCTGAGCAAGTACACAAATTTTGGCAATTGGATAATGCATTCCACATATTATCTGTTGGATAACAAAAGAAAAGTTCATTACAAGTTGCAAAATCTTGTAATGAGATTTGATGGAGAAAGATGACAAGATGTTAACAGAAAAACATCATTTAGGTTGAAATGATAAATTTGAAACAACAATTTCCCTTCTGTCTTATCTTCAAAGTTTTAGCATTTGTAGAAACCACAATAGGCCTCCAATTTGAATATTTATTTACTTTTTGAAGAGATATCTTGATCAAAACATAGAAGCATCTTAGTTCAATGAAAATGAAGATAACTGAAGAAGTGCCCAAAATGGTATAAAAATCTTGCAACTCAATATTTCAAATCCAAATCCAAAATCAAGCAGTCTTGAGGACATGTGCACATATCAGGTACCTTCAACCCACTGTGAAGAAAAAAGAGGCTGCCATTTCCTCTCTGTTTTCATCGTGGGAATTTTTTAGTTCCGTGTTTTTGAGTATTTTTATTTTGTAATGTTTGGGAATATACTTGCATAACAGACCTCCAAAAAGCATGGGCATTGTATTCCTTTATCTTTTCATTTGTCTATTTATGTTTCTTATTAAGTTTCTTTTGATATTTCACTCCAATTTCAAGGTTACTAGCTTGAGTTTGAGAGGGAGTGTTAGAACCTATTAGAATTCTCTTGATCCTGGCAGTCGTATAAAGATCTATTATCTACAATAGCTAGTCATACTTAGTTTGATTTTGAGTTGTACGTAATCTTTGTGTTAATGCTGCATATTTCCCCATTCCCGCGCCATATATAGAGGCATTGAGCCTTTGTATCTTCATTTATGCAAGCAATTCATTAAAGAAGTTTTCTCATATTCTTGCACTTAAAAATATAAAATAATCATACTCATATGCTCTTTTGTTGATGATGAAAGGTCAATATTTGATGGTATATGCATATCCTTGACAGGTATTGATGTTTTAGAACACGATATACGATTTGTGGAGGACAATTGGGAAAGCCCGGTAAGTGTGATCTCTTTATTTGCATTTAATTTAGTGCTATGTGGTTTTCATCAATGCTAGTATGCCAAGGCGTAGTTGAACTTTCTCATTGTATATTTGTTTAACTGCTTGCGATTGCAACTTGCAAGAATAAAAAAGTGTGTTCTCATTTTTTTCTTCCAGAACAACCTTTGTGCATTGATCATATGGCAAGTTTGTTTCTTGTTGCTGACAGTAAATGTTTATAGGTACTTGGTGCTTGGGGTTTGGGCTGGGAAGTCTGGATGGACGGGATGGAGATTACACAATTCACCTACTTCCAGCAGGTTTCCTTGCACATTGAATGAAAAATATGATATTATGGATGCCAAGTTTTTGTTCATAGATGTTTCGCCTCTCTCTCAGGCTGGCAGTCTTCAGTTGTTTCCAACATCTGTTGAAATCACTTATGGTCTTGAGCGCATTATCATGTTACTTCAGGTCAACCTGATATGCTCTTTTTGCTCTTTTCTTTCATTAATACTTAATAAGGTTTCCTGAATTTGCTTTATGACTAATTGACAGGGAGTTGATCATTTTAAGAAAATCAAATATGCTGATGGAATTACGTATGGGGAGCTGTTCTTGGAGAATGAGTAAACAATCTACTTAAATTAGTAATTGACTTTTTTGCTTCTTCTTTTTGGTGGGAAAAACTTATTTTCAGCTGAGGTTGTATTCGCGCAGTTAAAATTTTCAATTTTTTTCTTGGTTATTACAATTGCTTCTCTTGCTAAGGCCATTTGTAGAAATAAAAGTTTGTTCCTTCAGGATCTCTTTGCATATTTCCCTACGAGGATGTTCACAAATACTACATGTCAAAGAATAAACAAGAGACAAATTTTTATTCAGTAATGAGCTTTTAGAATTTTTGCTTATATGTAAGCATATTTGTAAGGAGCCATTTGACCTTATATCTTATGTTACTTTAAAGGGAATTGACTATATCAAACTGTTTTAGCAAATTGAAAATATATTTTGTTGACTATTATGGGTTTGTGTTTTACAAAAGCTCTCAGGTAATACATTTTGTATAATGTTTCAGGAAGGAAATGAGTGCATACTATCTTGAACATGCGAGTGTTCATCATCTGCAGAAGCATTTTGATCATTTTGAGGAAGAAGCTCGCTCTTTGCTTGCTCTGGACCTTGCTATCCCTGCGTATATTTAAGAACTTTTGATATTTTCCTCACTTATAGTTGCATAGTATGCTTATTGTTTCTTGTCTGTTTTTCCTTAAGCTACCATTTGTGTTTGAATTTGCTAGGTATGATCAGCTTCTGAAGGCATCTCATGCTTTTAACATCTTAGATTCTAGAGGCTTTGTTGGGGTAACAGAGCGAGCTCGTTATTTTGGTCGTATGCGTAGGTGAGGATCCTATTCCTATTTGTCAAAAAATAAATTGCCAGTGTAGGAAGAGTATGCTGTGTATGATACTAAACTTGGAGTTGGATTTTTGTGTCTGCTTTATATTAGTATCAAGGCCAATTTTTTGCTGTGTAATTGATCAATTCTTGGATGTGTCCGCTTTTTAGAATCTACACCTTGTCCCCTCATCAATTATGACGCAGCTGTCAGTTTTCTCTTGTTACCGGCACTCATTTTTCAGTTGATGACATTTAATTTCTCTCCTATTTCCGCGAAGGATTTGTGAAGTGCCCTGTACTGATTGTGTGTGGACCATGGAGTTTGAGCCGCTTCATATGCTACTTGGCTCCTCCACCTAATAGGGCTTTTTAGTTGAAGAACTTAACATGGATGGGAAGTTTTTGCCTGTTCGTGTCATCGTTCCTGTCTGATCTAGATCAACATGCAATGCCCATTGTATTTCCGGGGCATTCTAGGAGTTGGTTAATAACCTTATGAGAAGTTTATATGCTTCAAATAGTGGCTATATCTGTTTTCTTCCACTTAATCTGTGCATATATTTCTTGTCCCCAACTTGTGTTTTTTTAATGAATTATAAACAAAAAATAGAAAATTGGTGCGACACAATCTCAGGCATGTGAAGTAGTAGCTGCTTGGTATATCTTCAAGAGCACATATTAAAATAAATTTCCCCTTCAAGTTTTTTTTATATTTTATTTTCAAATTGCAGTTCAGCAAAAGCAGTGTGAAAAAAATTGTTACCATAATTTTCTTCTATGAAATACCAACACTGTAATATGGGCTAGTGCTATGCCCTGGCATGTTTATTGATAGTTGGCGGCTGCTGCTACTACGTGATTATGATTTTTTTGTGCTATTCGTTTGCAAGGTTTCATACTTTGCAAATCCTTAGATTTCAATTAAAATTTTGGACCCCCAACATGTGAAGTTCCATTTTTGTGGAAAATTAGTGTTGGTGTCATTCCTACTGAGATTTTGTGCCCTGGTGTCTCACTTGGTCTAACAATGTTACCACTTTATGATTTTGGGATATCTACATCTGTTTTATATGCTTAACTAAATCTATTTTCATCTTTGAATTGAACTTTTGGAAAATGGAAGAAAATTTGAAGGCATTATATATTCACATGCAACACTCAGTTTATTATCTCTGCTGTGCTCTTATTTTTTTTTCCCTTCCTTTTTCAGTTTAGCACGTCATTGTGCACAACTTTGGTTAAAGACTAGGGAGTCCCTTGGACATCCACTGGGTACTATCAGTGAATCTGTTCCTGTGGTATGTTCTAAAGAGGTTTTGGAGGCAGCGGTCAAAATGGTTAGTTTGCATGAATTGCTTCTTCTTCTTCTTTTTTTCAGCATAGAGTACAAAGTTAAGAGTTTCTCGATCAATGACAGCTTTCTTATGTTTTTCCTTGTCATTCTTTAATAATTTTCATTAATATCATAGATCCCAAATAATTTATGGAATTTTCATATGTTTCATCATCATCATCTTCTGTGTGATTCTATGGTCACTGCGAAATGGTTACTGTAAACATGGTTTAATTAGGAGTATCTTATACTGCAGTTTGTTTTTTTCTGAAATTTATTGTGGACACTTATGTTGTAAGAGCTTCATAGTTTGGAATTTTGTTCTTCAATTGGGAAAGCACAATTTTGATTCGTTTCTTACAGCCATGAGCTTCAAAGTTCAAGTTACAGTTATTATACAGATACTGTTATGTTTTCCATTTACTAGTTTTTAGTTATTAATTTATTATAATATTCTTATCATTTCTTGCAGGTATCTCATGATCCAAGGTTGTTTATTCTTGAGATTGGGACTGAAGAGATACCACCACAAGATGTAGTTGATGCAAGCCAGCAAGTATGATTTGTTCCAATTATAAGTTAACATGTTTTTATCTCTTTAGATGCTTTGTTCTCAATTCACCTTATGGATTATCTTACATTTTGCATTATGAGAATACAATTTGAGGCAATAAGACTTTTCAGGATTAAAATGATAGGATTAAAATAATATTGGTTATGTCGCGTCCTTAGTGGGTTTGCATCTATCTGTCTCTGCTGCCTGCATCCTTGGATATGTTTGTAAATTTCTACGGTTGCATGTGATCTGAATTAGGACAAATTTTCATTCACATTTGCCTGCTGGTTGTGCAGCTTAAAGAATTGATAGTGCAGTTGCTAAAAAAACAAAGGTTGAGCCATGGTGAAGTACAAGCTTTTGCAACACCTCGCAGATTAGTGGTATTGTTTCTAATTTTACCTTTGCATCCGATTGAGTGTGAAATTATTAATCTTTTGCACAAGGTCGTTCAGATTCGACAAAACAGTGTGTCAATTGAAATTAGTTACACCTCCATCCCAAAATGATTGTCCACTGATCTTTGTAAAATACAAAGGAAAGTGGATAATTATTTTGAGATGGAGGTAGTATATAAGTTGTGGTTGCTACTGGATGGTGATTAATTGGGGAAAAGTTTATACTGTGTAACTTGGACCTTTGTTATATCTAGGATGAGGTTGCTCCTATAGGTTTGCAGTTTCGTACTTGTACCATAGCATAGTTAATCTTTTCATTACATTAAAGCTAAACAAGTGTAGTAAAAGCTTATTCGAACAAATTCCTGGATGCAAGTTGGAATACAGAAAGAAGTGATAGTAGAGGAAGTTGGGTCACATGCTTGGAATGAGCTGAAATTTGGTTGACGCACTCAAACCGGTTGGGCCATCAAAACACATCGCTAACGGCCATGACCTGCATTGTTCTGGGCCATTTCAATGCTGTTTAGAGGGTATTTTAGGCTTTTGACTGTTTTTAGACATAATTTGGTAATTTTGTTTCATTTTAATATTATTTCTGTTACATTTAGGGTCTGTTTAGTATATATATTGATATTAGCTCTCTTTTAGTTGATTTTGAACTTTTATTATTGATTAATAACAAACGTAAGTTTTTTTCCGAATGGATTCTACAACATTGGATTCTAAAGCTTCATTTACTCTGGGTTTTGTTGGCAATCTGACTTGCATTGGGAGTGGAGGATTTTCAATGGCTATTAGTTTTAGGTCTAAGAAATTTTTTAAATTTGAGATTAGGAATGGGAAGACAAGGGTTCATATATCTTGTTTATTAGAATTGTGTATACACAAAGAAAATATATAGTAAATCCTACCACTAGTTAAGATTATATTATAATTTTGGGTAAGAGAAGGGGTATATAATGGGCAAGCCAGTGGTAATAACTTCTACTATGTTGTGCAGCATCTTCTCACATCTATGTTGGGTAATGAAGAAACTCACCTCTACATGTGAAAAGATACAATTTTGTCACTTTTGCACCTGGTACTATTAACTTGTACTGTAATAAGTTTCTTTCTTACAGATTGAAATTCTTGATCATCATTGCGAACTGTTAGTTATCCTTGATTTGTATCTTTTGGAGCTAAAATGAAAGCACTCCCTAAATCCGAAATTTATGTACACTTCTCATAGAATTTAATCAACCTGAAAGTTTATTGAGAGTACTGTAATCTGCATCTTCTATTTGCACTTCCAGGTTTCTGTTGAGAGTCTCTGCAGCAAGCAAACAGAGAATGAGGTTGAGATTCGAGGACCTCCTGTTTCAAAAGCAATTGATGACCAAGGAAACCCCACTAAGGTTCTCCTTCTCCCTTATTTGCAATTTTAACATATGTTCCATGCACATGGACATGAGACAGGGACACAACAATACGAATACCGTAGCATGCAATTTAAGAAAAAAGAACTATAGGATATGACACGCTAATGATAGATTTTATAAAGGAATTGTAAGAATACTTGATTATCTGTAAGTTGGGGATTGATAGAATCTCATGGCTATTTTTAGAGATCGATTGATTCTTTCTATTAAAAATTCAGTTTCACCCATTATGAATAAATCATCATTAAAAATTTGGTATCAGAGCCTCTCGATCCTCTGTTTGGAGGGACTCTTGAACCTTCCACAATTCCAATGACAGTCTTTGACTGCTTGCCCGACCAATAAATTCTTCCATATTTTCAATATCATTTTCTTTTCCTTCTCTTTTGAATTTCTGCTGAAACCTCTGGCTTGTTCCAACAACCTCTCTTCTAGTGCCATATCAAAATTTTGGTAACACAAGTGCCTCTTTATCTCTCTGTGGCAAACCCTAGAAAATCCTACCATAAAAAAGCCCCCACACGCCACCACATCTTCTGATCGCTCTTCTCGCGGGCGATTTTTTTCCGGCGAAAGTGAATCGTCACAGCTGGTACCCTTATGTTCAGCCGTCTCCAGCGACTTGTATGTCATTGCATCAGTTGCCATTCTCTGCTGGGAGGAGCCTCCACCACTGCATCCAGATTTACTTTACTCAGATGAGCTTAGTCGCCAACACCATTTGGTTTGAGTTCCTAGACGTCCAGCAAGCTTCCTTCCTCATTTCCATATTCGTCCATCACTAGAACAAAAATCTCGAACCCGCCTCCATATCGGTGGGTTTGTTCTCAACTGTTCTGGTCTATTTCTGCAACAGTAACCACAAATTATCTGGTCTTGGTAACTTTAAATCTGTCTGGTTCAATTTTTGGTATTCATTTTTCAGCCCTGGCAACACCTTGGTGCCTTCCCGACGAAACTCCGACTTCTTCCTAGTGCTAACTGATGTTCTAGTGACACCAATACAATCGTCTTCTCTCGTTGACCATATCAGAATGTGTCATTCATTGATCTTCGCCACACGCTTTGCCACAAGTGACCAAGGCCCCCTAAAATATCTCTATTTAAGGTGAGTGTTGTTTCTCCCACTAACATCATTATAGTTTAACAACATGATGACTCGTACCACCAAGTTTTGCAACTATCTACCATTGGAACCAGCTTCAACAACTGTTAAATCCCAGCTCTCGGTTAATTTGATTTATACAGGCTCCATCTTGAGGAGTATTAAAATATTTGATTCTCTGTCAATCAAGGATATATAGAATCTCATAGCTGATTTTTTAGGGGTTGATTGATTCTCTCTGTATTATAAATTAGGCCAAGCCCATTATGAGTAAATCAACAATTTTTCCCAATCTCACAACACTAAATAAGTAATTATGACATGTAAATACATATACGTTAAAATAAAAATCCAGAATGATTATATAAACTAGTATTAGCATCTAAAACTAAAACTAAAACTAAAACAAGCACCTAGGGTACTTTAAGCGATAGCATAAGATTTGTAGTCCAACTTCGGTCTTGAAAAGTGATTTGGTTGTTTTCAACATTTGTTGATGGACAAATACGTTCCAGCTCAATTCTAAGTGTACAGTGTTCAAATGATGTTAGAAAACTCAACAAGCATCCCTGCATCTTTATAATTCTTTGTGATGATTTCAATAGCGCTCTTGTTTCCAATTTCATTGTCACTTTTCTCATCACATTTGGAATGAAAATTTTATCCTTGGTTTCACCCAAGCAATCTACACCCGTAAGAAACATTGAACCGCCCTCAGAAACCGCTGTAAAGTTAATAAGTTGCCACATTTGTTAGTCACTCCATCCATCACTCATAATACTAACACCTTTTTTTCCCTCAAACTGCTTTTATTGGAATCAGCAATCTCTTGATGTTTGTCCTTTCCAAGTGGAGCAAAGTAGTTTTCACTGTAGAGGACGAACTCAACTAAAAGTTTAACCTGATCGTTGAAGACCCAACTTTAACTTTATACTCTAATAAGCCCCTTCAAGTGCAAGCTCGTTATCGGTTTGCGCGGGGTCCATGCACATGTCTTCTTTTGGTCATGTGCTGGAGCTTTAACAAATTTTTAATAATTAGGGTGATGGCAGAATTCAAACTTGTGACCTTTCGGTCAACTTAGCTCTGTACCATGTGGAGGACCAGCTCAACTATAAGTTCAGGGTCAACTTTAGTTTTACACTGAACAATCACATATTATATCTAAGAAACAAATATCTAGCAAAGTCATGTTGCAGCATTTGAATAAATATTGATTCATCACAACATTTTAAGATAGCCCAGTGGATTAAAAAAATTCTAGCAATCTCAACTTGTAATAGATTTTATCATGGATGGTTAAATGTGTTATCAATAGCACCTCCTAGTTCTATCCCCGCCTACTACTAGTTTTACACATGCAAATGAATCCAATACTATAAATTAATTGTTTTCTGATTTTGCTTAGGATTTGCCTCATGCTATAAAATTTATTGTTTAATGTCAGGCTGCTGAGGGTTTCTGCCGTAGATACTCTGTACCTCTGGATTCTTTATTTAGAAAGGTAGACGGTATGTACATCCATGCAGAAAGATGAAATTTAAATTTGAGAACGGCACTCAATTTCTCTTATGCCTATTTACTTCGTTCTATGTGTATCACAGTTTCATTTTATTTATGCTGTTTGTATAATAGCATTCTACCCGAAAATGAAAACAATGACTTCAAAGTCAACTTCATTTTTTCCCTTCATATTTTAGATTCTTATTATTTAACATCTTTAGAAATTCAGGAATTTTTTCCAACTTTATATTTTATTTTTTAGAGTGATGTTGAATTATTTTCATTTGTGGATTTGACTTGGTTTTACTGCTATATAGTATTGATATGCCATTAATGGATCTTTTCCGAATTTATTTAATATTTCAAAGAATCTCTTTCTTAATGTTTTCTGCCATATATATATATATTGTTTTTTTTGTTCTCTAATTAGTTTTGTATTCTTGTTGGATCAATAATGCACGTTTGGTAGAATCCAAGTTAGGAATACGCTCTATGCCTACCAATTTGGTTTCGAGGCATGACATGGTTGAATTATACCAGGGGCTTGCATAGTTAAAACCAATCGTACTTCCTTGTGGCTGTAGCAGTATCCTAATATCAGTAGTAAATATTGCAATGCTTGTAATAATAGTCGATGGGAGAGTGAGGGGTGCTTGGTAATAGCGGACTACAACATTGGGTTTATACTTTATCGGTCAGGGGAGTTGGTTTTAGTATGTTATTCTATGAATTCTTCATAAGGTCTGAAAAGGAGTAAAATGATTAGCTTGTATTTGGATGACAGTATAATGCTGGGAACAATAGAACATGAATTAAATCACTTAAAACAATTTATACTTAGAAGCGGCAAACCAAGTATTAGGGATAACTATAGTACTTTTTTGGTCATGGAAGTTGTCTGGTCCTGTGATGAAATAACTCATTGCCAACAAAAGCATACTCTTCATCTACCGAGTGAAATTGGGATCTTAGAATCCTATCCTATATAGTCCCCTGGATTCTAGTTTCAAAGAAGATAAAGATGAAGGTGCATTATTGATTGATTTAGAATCCTAGATGGTACAACAGATTAGTTGGGTAGTTAGTTTATCTCAGAATCAGCCGACCACAAATTTCTCTTCCTGTGGCACTGGTTAGCTAGTTCCTTGAATTCAACCTTGTAGTTGTCTTTAACTCTTAGGCAGAAGCTGAGTGTTATGTACTTTGAAACTTCTTTCTTGAGTGTTCTACAAGCTTGTTTATTATGGAATCCAGTTAGTTTTCACTGTATGCATTATTACTTGAAAAAGGCAATTTAATTTTATGGATATTGAAAACGTATAGTTATTAGGTAAACATCAGTTCATCACAGTAGTTCATCAATAATTGCCACTTCTCTTGTACTCCTTACCACTCAATAGCCATGGCAGAGTTTCTTTAGCATTACCAGAATATTTCTCATTTTTTGTTTGCATCGTAGCATCCGTTTCTCCACATATTTGTGGCTTTTCTACTATAATTGCTGTTTCTTTCTATATGGTACAAAAAAGTATTTGTCACATCTTTAACCAACTCAATAAGCATATGCATTGTAGGTGAGTGGATGAACTACTATGTGCTATCTTAACCCCTCAAAAGAAAAAAAGCAAAATGGCCTAATACTCTAATGATCTCTGTATTACTCATAACCTAATAATTTATTGATTATCAGTAATATGTTGTTTATTGATACCAAACCTCGACAATTAGTCCTCAGGGGTATGTTTTTACATTGCAGGGAAAACTGAATATGTTTTTGCTCACGTGGTGGAATCTGCTCAACTTGCTTTGGAGGTTCTAGTGCTAATCTTTTCCTTTTTTTTTCTATTAATATTGATGGGACTCTTCTAACGATTTTCTTTCCACTTTTCTTTCTGATAACATGTTAGTCAATAGTTATAAGCTCGACTATTTTTATTTATTTATGGTATATGTGTTGTGATCATATACCAACTCCCAATCATTCAAAAGATGAAATTGGGCTTAATGGTTCAATCAAATTCTAGAAAGAAACTCATTGGTTAGTAATGTGTTGTTTTCAAATCCTGCTTGGCACCTGCTCTTACCTGATTGCGTTAAACAATGGAGCTTGCATGATTGGGAGATGAATACTTTCTTTCCTTGTTTCTATTTGTTGTTGTATTCAGGGAAATAAGTAGCATGCTTGTGAAAATGTCTTCTTAAGAGCAGATTATAAAAGTAAATTTTTTGGCTTTTTTTTTTTTTTTTTGTGTGGAACATATGAAATGATATTGTTAGTATTGATGCAGAATAGAAGCCCTTTATATAGGGCATTGCAAGAGTTAACTCAAGAACCAATAGGAAATGGCCAAGGTTAAGGCTTAATTTATGGAGCTAATTAAATTATTCTCAATGATGAATTCATAAAGAAGTCCCATATACTGGGAGATTCTACATATCTTAACAGTTTTCAAATCCTTGATAGTGTCAACTCAATGAGGCATGTAAATTGTAATTTCATCTGAACTCCACAAAGCTTAACCTGCATGATGTTAATCTTAATCATTTCAGAAAGTTAATTGGGAACTGGGAACTATGTGTAACTACATATTGTCATTTTATCACATAGCCAGTTTATCATATAATGGACGATGATAATTTCAGCAGCATAATATCCCCTGGATGTGTTTAAGAATGGTGCAGTTTATTCTCCTTTTATCTGTTGCTTATCTGATAAATTTTATTTGGTATGGTGTAAACTTATGATTATGACAGTTTATCTGGTACAGTCTTCAGTATTTGTTCATTTCATGAAAGCTTGTCTGGCTATGGTACTTTGAATCCAACTGAAATTCATGTTCAGTCAATACACAAAATGATGTTGGGCTCCTGTGGTATGACTAGGTTTTATCTGAAGAGTTGCCTAGTATCTTGGCAAAAATATCATTTCCAAAGTCGATGCGCTGGAATTCTCAGGTACATAGAATAACAATATGTGAATTATTTTAACCTTTTCTTTTTGTCTAAGTTGTTTTGTAATATAGATTATTAATCATGGACTCAAAATTGGCCGTGATACATAAATGTTCTATCTGTATGAATTGTTTGTTGTGTTTGTAGCCTCAATGCTTAATTGTTTTTTCGCTTAAAATAATTGTCGACTCAGACTTGCTACTAGGCCTATAGCTACCATCCCAGCCTGTTATCCCATATCCATATACACCCTTCCAATTTCATATATCAAAGTTCTATGAAATAGGAGCTAGTTAATCCTATAGGCTGTCTAGGTCAGTAACCATGTATGTATAACATAACATACAACAAAAAGAAACAAAGGTAAATATCATTATAAAATTATAGAATGAGGTATTAACTTGTAAATGGGCCCACCCTAGTGAGCCAGTAATCTTTCCTGGATTCCGCATCTGCACGTTTCTTTATAAAGTAAATTGGATCATCCATATGAATACTAGAATATGGTGATTGAAAAGCTTTGGGTGTGTGAAAATAGCGCATTACTTTACCATATTTGGTTTGCGCTTTTACCTGCTCTTAATTGAAGTGTATCATATGCACACACACATTCTCTGAACTTCTGTCGTTTATCATCTATTAGAATGTATCACCCACTCCCTCAAAAAAGAATGTTTCACTCATGGACACACTCATACTTTTCTATCTCAAAACGTGTGATCGAACATGCATTAAGAAGATGACGAAAGAATTAATAGCATTGCCGACATTGTAAAATATCGTTATTGAATCTCATTATATAATTAACTGGTAGTGGTAATTGGAATTCTGTGCTCGGACTAGTTTCATCGATTAAGCAGTACTATGTTGGGCTTCCACTTTGCATGACAACTTGATTTAGCATTTTGCTTGTTTTATGTTTTTCTATGTCTCATTATGTATTCCTGATATACATGGTTAATTATTTGGAGTTACTGTTTACTGAAAATTAGTTTTCTTCCTCTTTCCATGAAGGTTGTCTTTAGCCGACCTATTCGTTGGATATTGGCTCTCCATGGAGATGTAGTTGTACCATTTATGTTTGCTGGAGTTGTAAGGTATTTATAGTTACCTCTCTCTCTGAAGGTACCTATACCGAATCTATGTATTTTCTTTAATGGAACAAATCTTAAGTTTGTTTTTTGTCAGTTTGTCTTTCTGACTGGAGAAGATTAATACGAATTTTGCTAGTTGTCCCAGTAAAAGATGACAGAAAGCAGAACAAGGTTGAGGAAGAAATTCTCTTCCTCCCTACTGTTTTTGTAGTGAAGCTTCATCTAATATAGAGGAAAGGAGCAACTGTTAGCATTGTCTTTTTGCTGAAACAAATCTGAAAGGACTCAAATGCACATTAAAAGTTCTTTTTGATTATATTTTTAGTCTATTTTCCCCCATTATATATGACATAGAGAGAGGACTTGAGAAGATGCAAGTGGAATCTCTAACATCAGGGCAACATAACTTCAACCCCAAAGCTTAAGCTAATAGGTGAAGGGCATGTATATCAAGTGGTGAAAAACTTTACACTCTTTCAATGTTGTATGCATAACACTCACCCTCACGTGCAAGCCGGATTACACAACAGACCTTGCACGTGGACCAAGAAGGGAGGCAACAAAGACGGATCATTGGACCCAAACCAAACCAACTCTGATACCATGTTCAATTATAACATATTCTTTCACTTCCTGAGGTTGCTGGCCATCAGCCGGGAGTTTCGTGTTTAACACCAATATTTTAGCAACAGATCCATTAAATCTAAGTGTATTGCTTGGTGCATTGATCTTTTTTGGAATGGGAGTGTGTGCAACAATTGAGATGCTTAACTCATTTGATTGATTGGTACGGAATCATTGATCTTTTTTAGAATTCTGTATAAAAAGGAAATGTGTGGCTGTGAATGAGTCAATAAATTTTTCTTCACATTACCGGTCTCATCTCCCCGCCGTCAAAATCCACTTCAAAGGGTACCGATTTGCCATAAACCAGTAACTATCCTGGAGTCACCTACATCACATGAGCCGCCGGACACGCCACCATTTTCTGTTGTGTGTCACCTACATCTATGACTTACATTTTGTATGTAATGATCAACAAGAATGATCTTAATCTTTTGATACACAATTGCTATAGATGTATGACTATATTCATGATCAAACTTTAGGAACTTTTATAATACTGCTGAAGGGTTCATTGAAAGTGGTTTTTGTTCTGTTCTTTTATTTGGAAGTGTCAACTTACTGCTCACAGATTTGTTTCTTTAATGTAGTGGAAGTCAGTCTTATGGCCTTCGTAATACTCCATCAGCTTCATTCACGGTATCGTTTTTAGACTCAATATCATTTCTTGTACTTCTGCTTTGTACATTGAGTTTCTGGTATGGTATTATTTGAGAAAGCCACAGAAATGGTTGGTCCCACTAATTTTTTTAAGCATAATCTGCATCTATGTATCTCTGTCTCATGCATTACATATTGCTATTTTATTTCTTGTTAGAGGTGTGGTGTACTCATTATTGTTTCAGAATCGCTTTTCAGGTAGAAAGTGCAGAATATTATTTAGGTCTAATGAGGAATGCTAGAATTACCATTGACATTGAGGTATCCTGAAATAACTTTCTTTTTAAATGTAGTTTTTCTGATTAAGGATTGGAAAATGTTTTTGATGCTCAGAGATGTGGATAGCTTTCAAAACTAATATCCTAAGAAACCATGTTTATTTACAGGAACGTAAGAGCCGGATTTTAGAGCGATCCAAAATCTTAGCCAACAGTGTCAATGGCCATGTTGTTATTCAGGAAAGCTTGCTTAATGAGGTAAACATGGGCCATTATGTCTTGGTGAAATTTGCTTGAATTCTCACAATCTATAAACTATTAATCGGAACAATACTTTAGGTAGTAAATCTTGTTGAAGCACCTGTTCCAGTCCTTGGCAATTTTAACGAATCCTTCTTAGAGCTTCCAGAGGAGCTTTTAGCCATGGTATGCTCTTAAACTTGGTACAATTTCATCGCAGGCGAATTTGCTTTTCAGCATTTTTTTTCCCTTGACTCGATACTATAATATTGACTGCTGCATGTTTTTGTTGGTCTTGTCTTTATCAAATGAGTTCTGGATGGAAGTGTCAAGTATTGAAATTGTGTTACCTCCTACATGGGGTTTGAGACAGAATAATTTTGAATTGTGTTATTGAAATTGACTAGTTTCAGTGACAACTGGGAATTGTAGCAATTAAAACAAACACTTCATTTACCAATCAATGTTGGGGCCAAATACATGAATTCATCAACAAAACACACAGGGATTCTGTGCTCATATTCTCCTCCTCCACTCCATCCTATTTAATGTTATCTACTCCTTTAAGCCTTGTATTCGGCCTTTATTTGGTTTAATAAGAACACATTTTCTTTCCAAAAAATTAAATAAATAAAACAGCTGCAAGTTAGTAAGATAGGATTTAACAGCTCGAAGTTCAGAAAGCTCGACAATGTCTGCAAGTTCAAATAGCAAAGAGAAAGGAGATACCATGAAGCAGCTCAACAGTTTATAGGGCTGCATTGATTCCTTAACCAACTGTTTCTGTTAACATCAACTCAACCTCCATTACGACTTGGCAGATTATTGCTTTTTGTTAATGTCCCACATTGAAAAAATTGTAAAGTCTGTCACCACTTGATATACACGTTGGGCCCTCCACCTATTAGCTTAAGCTTTTGGGTTGCATCAAGTTTAACATGGTATCAGAGCTGGTTTTGTTTGGGCCTAGTGACCGGTCTTGTTGCCTCCCTTTTCGGTCCACATGTGGGCCCTCCACCTTTTAGCTTAAACTTTTGGGTTGGATCAAGTTTAACACTTTCCTTGTGTTCTATTTCATTATCCAACGTATATTTTTCCTTACCAATTTTGTCATCAATTGCTGCTAGGTTCTTCACTGCTTTAGGATCTAGGAGTTTATTCCAAGGGTTTGAGAAAACTGTTTCTTACTCTCCTGTACTTTGCTCTTTCAAAACCTTCTGCCAACAAAAATCAGTTAGCCTCACATGGGGTTCATTAAGGAACTAGGTTATTGAATTTGCTTCTGTTGAGTTCTAAGCTATTCGAAGATAGATTTGTTACTCTCTCTCTCTCTCCTATTATTTTAAAAAGCTCAAAGTGCACTTAAGGCACAAAGATCCTCCTATGCTTAAGCATAGCATAAACCGCGGGATTCATCAAAGAGAAGCGCACTTTAAAAAAAGTTATGCATGATATGAATAATTTAATTTATTTTTGTTAAATGTTCATATTAGTAAGACTTAAATATTATAAAATAACACCAATAATCATAATATAATAACATTGAAGAAATGCAATATCATATTTAACAACTCTACTGACCAAAAAAAAATAATATGTAAATTGTTAGAATTCAATAGATTGTACTGAGTAGCTTAATTTTAGGGATCTTGATTTATCATTGTTGAGGTGGGTATTAAAGTCCCACATCGATAAAATACAAAGTGTAAAGGCTATATATAATAATGCAAGTGAAACCCTACTGGTAAGGTTAACCTTTTAATAGTGGAAGTCCAATCCATTATGTGTAGCTCAATATTAAAATTTAGCAATCATGATGTATTATAAATTGGGCATTACACTATGCGATTAGATACACAATTCTCTCAAATCTCACATAAATCATATAATAGCGCCACTTTAATAACTCTGATTTTATTATAAATAGCATCTAAATTTAAATCGTCATGATGATCCTCATCATCACGAAGAGAGGTCAAATCATCATCTGAATCCTCTTCATTCATCTTATTCCTCTTCATCTTGAAGTCGGAGCATTCTTGAAGACTTGAACTTTTGGGAGTAGTTAATTTTGCTCTAGAACTAGATGTTAAGGATGCAAATGGGGTGTGCTCTCTTTACCATCTAGTAGAATATCTAGTTTCTCCTATCTGTCTGGAACATCTTCTCTATAAGGTATGATAGTACTTGATGTAAAGCAAACAATTGAAGCATTTTGATCAAGTCCATTCCTCTTTTTAGTATGAAAGATTTACAAAGTAGTTTTTTGAGTTACTATTCACTAAAATAGGGTACATGTAAAGCTATAGTGGGTCTTATTTAAAAAGCCCAAAAAGTGCGGGCTTCATGCTTCTTAATAAAGCCCCAAAAGTGTTTTTGAAGC